>VDFB02275142.1:74826-129807 GCA_007258455.2 Sequoia sempervirens
GGATACTATATATTATTTATTTATTATGTTAAATATATTAATATAATATTAATATATATATATATAATATTATTATATACTATATATATTAATATATAATAATATATGAATATATATATTAATATATATATATATTATATATTAATATATAATATATATTAACATATAATATATAATATATAATATTAATATATAATATATATTATATACTAATATATAATGTATATTATATATATTATATATTATATAACATATGACATTCTAATAACACTAGAGGTGATAGATATCCATTTGCTAGGTGTGAATTGTTAAGACTTAGGGCTATGTCGGTTAGATCACATAATAGATATCAATTTAGAAATGGATATCCATTTTGTAAGTTATATAAAAAACAAAAAGGGTACCGTTTTGAGTATTTCAACGGTCTCTACATTCTTTTTCTCATGAAAATCTCATGATTTCTATCTGCATATGATGAAATTCAGCTTTTCAAAGATTCTCTTACACTTTTTGTAGAATTCCAATCATTTGTGTGTGTTTTTTTGTTTGTGCAATGGGGAGCAATAGTCGACGTAAGAGAAAAGGTAAAAGGAGACTTATAGCAGATCAAATTGAAGCATATAGAGCAAAATATAGAGAAATTCATATGAAAAGAAGACAAGGTATGAAAAATATTCAAATTGAAGCTTCTTCTGAACCATTTGAATGTTAATTCAAGTGAAGATGAAATAGGAATTGAAAATATTGAACATCATATTCAAATTGAAAATGAAAACATTGAAATTGAAAATGTGCAAATTGAAAATGAAAATGTGAACAACATTGAGAATGAAAATGTTGTTGAAAATGTTATTCAAAATGAAGTTGTTTTTGAAAATGTTGAAAATGAAATTATTTTTGACAATGAAAATGTTGTTCAAAATGAAAGTGTAATTGATAATGTTGAAAATGAAAATTTGGTTGAAAATGAAAATGTTGAAAATGAACCTTATGCAACACCTAATTAAAAAAGAACCCGTAAATGGTTGGTTGAAATAGATGTGAACATAATTGATAATCTTCAAGGGAAAAGGTCACAACGAATGGTTCATTTGTGGGCTATGGAATTGTTCAATGAATTTTTTTCCAATAAGAAATTAACTAAACAATGCCAAATTTTTGTGCAATTACTTAAGATTTACAAAATGAGACCATTATTAAAAAAATTGAAGATTCATCTCACAAAAAAAAGGGAAAAAAATAGTCTTATTGTAAAAAATATTTTTAATGCTCTAACCTCTATTGGAAAGACTAGCAAGGAAAAAGATAAAAGGGCAGCTCGAAGAGTGATCACAACCTCACTAGTAAGCCATCATTTGAAAAATGCACGTTTAATGAGACAAACTTGTATTGATTTTAACTTAAATCATAAAACATTGAATAGAGCACTATCAAGAAGAGGAAGACTCGATAGTGCTCTTCAAAATGATACATGGGATTCTAGTGGGAGGCTTCTACATGTTGATAAAAAACTAATCGATAATGTAAAGATGCAAATTCAACAATATTGGAATTCTCACTCTAGAGTATCACTAAACGTAAAGGATGTTTCAAAGTTACGAATTGGCAATAGAGATCATACACTGCATCCTAAACATTTTTTGGAATGTAGCCAAATAATTTTGTACAAACAATTTTGTTAAGAACATCCACATTTGCAAATCTCGCAAAGGGATTTTGAGTCTTGCAAACCATTTTATTGTGCTCCTATTAAGGTTTGTAATGCATGTTGTAAATACCATGTTGAGTTTTCAATGTATCATGAATTGTTATGCCATTTATGTTCTACTATGCATATTGATGAAATGTTGCAAGAGTGTCATGTAGTGCAACTTCCCAAGTCATTCAGGGAGTTGTTAGATTAATTTTTATGCATTAGAGGTGATGGTTTTTTATTTCATAAAAATGCTTGTTTAAATGGAATGTGTTTGCAATGTGGTGGTTTATCGAAGTTTGTAACATGCTTTCATGAGGGTAGCGATCATGATTTTGGTAACAAAATTGTTGAGAAAAACAAATATGAGATAGTGAAATACACATTGAAGAGTGCAGGTGAGGGATCTAGATGCGTGTTGGTTGCAATAGAGGTAAGTATTTCTGATTTTATTTCAGATTTTAAGAAAAATATTTTATATAAGTATGCAAGGCACAGCCACAGGTTGTATTGGGTGGATCAGCAATTCAGGATGTGTAAGGACTCTTTCCCCATTGGAACTATTGTATCTATAGTTTATTTTGCTGAAAATTACACATTGCAACCAAAAAATGAAGTTCAATCACAATATTATAATTCTATTCAAATTGCTATTTTTGTCCACATAACATATAGGCATGCCCCTGATAGTACAAAAGAGGACATGAAGATAATAAAGGAGTACCATTTTTACATGAGTTATGATAGATCTCATTTATCCAAGTTTGTACAACATTGTTTTGAAAACTTTTTTGAGTTCTTGCAAGAAAAAGGAATTGCAATGGGTCAACATTTGATTTGGTCAGATAACTACACAGGGAAATTCAAGAATGCTCACATGTTTTATTGGTTGAGAAGGATGCACATAGAGAGGGGTGTACCACATATTTGGAGTTTTTTTGAACATGATGGTGTAGGTGCATGTGTGAAGAGACCTTTGGTTAAGGAACAAATGAAGATTAGAGGTGGTGCAACATTCAGTGATGCACATTCTATTGTGGATTGGTGTACCTATGCACTATCACAAGGAGGGACACTTGATTCACAAGTTAGTAGGTTCTTTTGGTTGGTTGAGGAGGGAACAATGGGAGACATAATGGAATGTCAAACAATTAGAGATTCTTCAAAGATGCATTTAGTTTGAAGCTCAGATGCGAGTGCATGGACCATATGGACATGAGAGATGGCTTGTTTTTGTCAGAATTGTATTCAGTATGATTGGGATCAGTGCTAGTCAAGTGAATGGGTAGAAACATGGATTCCATAGTACCTAACCCCTTTATCTGTAGCACAATCCTCATTACAAGATGTAATGGAAAGTTCACTTGACTACACTCATCTTTCAGATCTTGTATAGCCATTTAGTTGTAGCACCGTAGGGGAATGAAGAGGGATTGGACTATTGGCCGGTACGATGTGTACAAGGAAAGAAAAAGATAACACAATCGATGATAGATGATGATGCCTTAATGTATCCTACAGGTTCAGTTTTTGTTTTTCGAACTTGGTTGCATTACCATTTCACCATTGTTTAGGTTGTTTACAATAATATAGATTTTTAATTCTAAGTATATTTAGATGTTGATAAAAAAGTTATGATCACATAGGTTCAGTTGTTTTTTTTGGAACTTGGTTGTGAACATATATGATTAGAAAGAATGACATACCTGCATTTGAAGACTATGAGAAACACAAAACCATTCCGATGTATTCACACCTTGTTATAACAACAAATGTTAAGTTATTGAGACATCATGCTAGACTAAAAACAAAAAAACTATGGAAAATTAGTAGTGTTGATCATGAAGCATTATTGGAAACTCTGAAGGTAAGAGATGACCCTGTAGGGACACTTGAGTAGCTAATCATTTGTTGTATGGGACAGGTATGATATTATTCATCATATTTTGACATTGTTTATCTACTAAGGGTCATTATTTAGGTTGTTTAGAATAATATAGATTGGTTATTCTAAGCATCTTTTATAGTTTGCATTACCAATTCATCAGCATTCATGCTGTTTAGAATAATATAGATTTTTTACTCTAAGCATATATTCTATTGTGACGATATAGATATCTCATTTGAAGTATATTGTGATGTTCCTAACATGATAGATCATGGACCTACTGCAACAATAGCCAACTCTGATCTTTTCAGAAAGGTATACGACGCATTAGAATAATAAAGATTGGTTATTCTAAGCATCTTTTATAGTTTGCATTACCATTTCATCATCATTTGGGATGTTTAGAATAATATGTATTTGTTAGTCTAAGCATCTTGTCTATTGTGACAATATAGATTTCTCATTTGAAGTATATTGCAATGTTCCTAGCATGATAGATGATGGACTTGTTGCAACAATAGCCAACTTTGATCCTTTGGGAGAGGTATGCGAGAGATTAAAATAATATAGATTGGTTATTTTATACATCTTTTATAGTTTGCATTACCATTTCATCATCAATTAGGTCATTTAGAATGATATAGATTTTTTATTCTAAGCATCTTTTCTATTGTATGTAGTTTGACTATTACCTTAATGGTTTGTATAGGTGGTTCACTCTAGAACATCAACATGCTACTCTTGTGGAAGAGTGTGTCGACCGCGAAGGCAATGCGAGCTCTATTTCCTTCCCCTACTAGGAAATGACTATGTATTAGGGTCGTTTGTTGTATGCCTATGTGACATTTTGTAAATCCTATATTTGATAGAAATTATTGAATGATAATATCATGCATATTGCATACACTTTATGTGTATTCAAGTGTATACTTTACAACTTATGTGTATACTTTGTCACTTATGAGTATTGCAATGTATACTTTATGACTTATATGTTTTAAAGTGTATACTTTCTATTCATGTGTGTAGTTCATGAATTAAGTGTATTTGAGTAAATGAATCACTTTTTCACTTACTAAAGGGGAAAAAAGAAAACCCTAAACCCCTTTGCACCTTTACATTGCATCCATCTGACCCTTTTTCCATCAACTAAAAACTCATCACTACGGGAAAACACATCCAAGATAGCAAAAATGAAGAGAGGTTATTGTAGAGGATCCAAACATGATCCCATAGCCTTAGACGGAGAGTCTGTAGGCATCATAGTTTATGAGAAATGGAGATTCAAAGATTACTTCCTTTTGGCACTTTGGACTCTTAAGGGAAATCATCAGTCCAATGTACCTCAGAGTGATTTGGTGTATTTGGGTACAAAAGAGGACCATCCCTAGCGTAAACGTACCCATCTGGGCATGTTGGAACAATTTGTTTGGTCCTACAAGTTGTAGAACGAAAGTTGCACCAATTTGCAACTTTACACTGCTTGCATCTAACAACATTTTCCTCAACCGAAAACTCATCACCGCGGGAAAACGCCTCCAAGATAGAAAATTCTGAGAGAGGTAATTGTAGAGTATCTCAACATGATTCCATAGCCTTAGACAAAGAGTTTGTAGGCATCATGATTTCTAAGAAATAGCCCTTCAAAGATTGCTACCTTTTAGCACTTTGGACTCTTAAGGGAAATCGTTGATCCAATATAGCTCAGAGTGATTCAACATATTTGGGTGCAAAAGAGGACCATCCCTAGTGTAAAAATACTCATTCGGATGTGTTGGAACAGTCTGTTTGGTCCTCTGAGTTGCAGAACAAAATTTGCACCACTTTGCAACTTTACACTGCTTGCATTTGACAACTTTTTCCTCAACTGAAAACTCATCACCACGGGAAAATGCCTCCAAGATAGCATAATCTAAGAGAGGTTATTGTATAGGGTTTCAACATGATCCCATAGCCTCTAAGTGAAAGTCTATAGGAATCATGGTTTTTGAGAAATAGCCCTTCAAAGATTGTTGTCTTTAAACATTTTGGACTCTTAAGGGAAATCACTGGTCCAATGTAGCTTAGAGTGATTCAGCGTATTTGGGTACAAAAGATGACCATCCCTAGTGTAAACATACCCATCTAGATGTGTTGGAACAGTCCGTTTGGTCCTACAAGTTGCAGAACTAAAGTTGCACCACTTTGCAACTTTACACTGCTTGCATCTGACAGCTTTTTCCTTAATTGAAAACTTGTCACCACAGGAAAACACCTCTGAGATAGAAAAATATAAGGGAGGTTATTGTAGAGGGTCCCAACATGATCCCATAGCCTCTAACAAAAAGTTTTTAGGCATCACGATTTCTGAGAAATAGCCCTTCAAAGATTGCTGTATTTTAGCACTTTAGACTCTTAAGGGAAATCGTCGGTCCAATCTAGCTCAAAGTGATACAGTGTACTTGGGTGCAAAAGAGGACCATCCCTAGCATAAACGTACCCATCTAGACATGTTGGAACAGTCCATTTGGTCCTACGAGTTGCAGAACGAAAGTTGCACCACTTTGCAACTTTATACTACTTGCATCTAACAACTTTTTCCTCTACTAAAAACTCGTAACCTCAAGAAAATTCCTCTGAGATAGAAAAAAATGAAGAGGTTATTATAGAGGGTCTCAACAGAATCCCATAGCCTCAAACATAGAGCTTGTAGGCATCACAGTTTCCAAGAAATAGCCCTTCAAAGATTATGTTCTTTTAGCACTTTAGATTCTTAAGGGAAATCATCGGTCCAATGTAGCTCAGAGTGATTCAGTGTATTAGGGTGCAAAAGAGAACCATCCCTAGCGTAAACGTACCCATCCAAATGTGTTGGAAAAGTTTGTTTGGTCCTACGAGTTGCAGAACAAAAGTTGCACCACTTTGCAACTTTACACTGCTTGCATCTGACAACTTTTTCCTCAACTGAAAACTCATCACAGCGGGAAAATGCCTTTGAGATAGAAAAAAATGAAGAGATTTTATTGTAGAGGGTCTCAAAATGATCCCATACCCTCAGACGAAAATTTTTGTAGGCATCACGGTTTCCAAGAAACAACCCTTCAAAGATTGTTGTCTTTTAGCACTTTTGACTCTTAAGGGAAATCACCAGTCCAATGTAGCTCAGAGTGATTCAGAGTATTAGGGTACAAAAGAGGACCATCCCTAGCATAAAAATACCCATCCAGACATGTTGGAATAGTTTGATTGGTCCTACAAGTTGTAGAATGAAAGTTGCAACACTTTGCAACTTTACACTACTTGTCAAAATTGCAACTTATTATCAAATGATGGAAGTTCAAGAGTCATCTTGCTGTAGTTCATTGGAAAATAGTTGGAAGTTGTTTTTTCATGGCCCAATTAGGTAGGAATTATATGTTAGAAGGGTTTGGGAGAGCAGGGGAGGTCAATCGAGGTTTGGGTATGATGCCCTAGATGCGAAAAGTATGGTTTTTGAGTGAAATTGAGAGGTTTAAGGATGTTAGTGATTGAAATATGTCGGGGAAGCAATTTCTAAAGGTGTATTAAGTATATGCAGACTTCTATAAATGTGTTTAAGGTGTTTTTTAAGTGAGATAAGTGTGGAAATGCATACTTTCAATTAACCCCCTTATAATCTAGGCAAAATGAGGGTTACATGATTGAGTGACTTAGATGGCATTGACAAGGATGATAGTTTTGGAATTTGGATGTTTATAGCGTAGTGAGATACTATCCAAAGGAATCTTGGAGGGGTAGTAGTTTTAAAGATGATTTGTTTTGCAAATTTGGGCTAATTGGAGCCTTGTTTGGCATAATAGTTCAATTTCAGTGGGGTTGTTCCAAAACAAGCACATTAGGTTTTGAGATATGTTAAAGAGAAGGGTAATGGGTGTCTTTCACAACCTTTTGTTTTGTGGGTTTGAGTTGATTTTGTGAAGATATTGATTCTTACTCAAGATGATTTTATACCTTTTACATGTTATTATGCTTCAATGAACATTAAGTGACATTGATTTTTATCTAGATGATTAAAATGAATTTCATTAAGTTGTATCCACTTTTCATTTTTGTTAACTTCTTTTGAAATAAAAATCAGTTGCACACTTCATTACATGAGTTTAAAAAACAAAATAATGTCAAATGTAAATTCATCCAACAGAGCTTGATATCATGGGTATTCTCAAAATGATTGTTTGATAAAAATGTATTGGTAGACATGTATGAAAAATGTGGTACAATAGAAAAAGAAATTCATTATTTGAAAAATCTCCTCAAAGAAATAGATGGATTACCAATTGTAATTCATAAGTTCTATTAAAATGTTATTTCGTTAATCTATAACATACATTATCAATCATAAATTTAAACAATTCTAAGATAATTATACATTCCATTTTGAAAATTCAAAGTAGAAATGCATGCACATGAGAAACAAATTAGATTGAATATCAATTCTTATATATCAAACTATAGAATTATTGTGTTTGTGCATATACAAATTTGGCGTATGCCTACTCAGAACAAGTTTTACAACAAGTTTTACAAATTGTGGCATATATGCCATCTCAAGATCTATCAAACCCTAAGTACATGTCAATCTATATCATATCCTAATCCTATGTTGGACCATCAAAATCAAGCCTCCTCAAAGAAGTTAGATGCTCTTAGTTTCCTGCACAATAGCATTTCAAACCACAAATTTATGTGAATGGTTGACAAGATAGACTAGTAAATAGAAACTTATATACCATCATTTATAAATTACAATTTTAAAATCAAAATTAGTATACATGTACTATATTATATCAATAATGCAATCCTTGTTTACCTCTAATCTTGCTCTCTTTTCTGCAAGACGTTCTATATATGATTGTCCCTTAGGATGATCAGGAGTCCTATAAAATAATGGTCTCTCACTCATCACAATGTTGGGTCAAACAGAGGACTATAGCAGATAACATAAAAATGATACAAATTAAAATATAATTGTTGAAAAATAATCATATCTACTAATCACATATCTACTCCTATCTAAACATAAATGATCTACAATATAAAATAAACACATACCTGTTGTGATGCTATGACACTAGATGGGCTCATAGTGGATGGATAAGCTAAGATGATTTCCTGTATAAAAAATGACAAGAATGTAAATGCACATGGACATATAATTATAATGTCGACAATAAAAAAGATATATACCTATTGTGCAAATTCATCCAATAGGTTAGACTGAATCAACAAGGCTGTATAAGAACCAAGTTACTACATAAAAAGAGAAGATTACATTAGACTATCATTAAATATGTAGTACATGTATTTAAACATATTAGATTTCAAAGATCAACATCTAAAATAACAATTTAAATTATTTTCCGTGTACTGATTGTCTAAGGAAAATGAAATGGCAGTATGCATAGCCTGCTGCACTTTTGACAAATGCTCTTCTGTCAACAACTATTAAAGATTCCAACACATAAACATATA
Source organism: Sequoia sempervirens (assembly GCA_007258455.2). Lineage (NCBI taxonomy): Eukaryota > Viridiplantae > Streptophyta > Pinopsida > Cupressales > Cupressaceae > Sequoia > Sequoia sempervirens. The sequence continues at coordinate 83,898 of VDFB02275142.1, forward strand.
TTAGTACAAATATTCATCATAAAATATGAAATAATTTACATAAAACACACTATGAAATTGCTTTAAGACTTACCGTTGCTACCATATCATCCCTGGCAGTAAATGTCTCTCCTATAAATGCTCCACTCCCTGCTCTATCAACTCCTACATCTAGCATATCATGAGCCTCAAAGTTGGATGTGTTTATGGAGCCTTAGTGAACTATCGAAGAGGACTGAAACATAAATTGTTGCACATCATGCAACGATGAGGCACACAAATATTTCCCAAAGAGGATGGTGTACTAGTGGGAGTTGATGGTTGTGTACCAGTGGGAGCTGTTGTAGCAGGTGGAACACCATCATGCTGGGATGTATTAGGTGCAACACCACCATGATGGGATGGACCGTCAAATGGTTGCACAACATGATGATTTTGCCTCACCAAATGATCACTCAACAAATGTAATGCATAAATGCTCACAATACCCGCATCTACAGTAATCTCAGGGTAAGGTAGTTGAGTTGGAGTAGCAATAGGTGGAGGAAGATGAACTGGGGTGGCTCAGCGTACCCTAGGTCTATCCTGTGGCATCCCTCTACCAACACCCTAGAAATCTCGCATGTCAAAGTAATTGACATGTTTCCCTAGCACAAAATCAGCATATAATTTTCAGAGAAAATATTGGGGGACATCAAGATTGTTGTTTGGTGGCTTATCAAAAACCATCAGATATGTGCATGATCATCATGGAAAAAATAGGCCCTTAAGTGGCGAAAAATTCAGAAAAATGAGAGTTAGGCAACTTGACGTAAAAAATTGAATAAGTTATCTATATTATTTTAAAACTATGTAAAAATAGAATTTGTAGCAAATTGAATGTAGTTTCTAAACTACTAGGTTTATTTTTAAAAAAAAATCTATTTGGTGAAAATTTGAAATTTCAATACAATAGTACTTAAATGTCGGGGAATAAATAAGAAGTAGGTGTCTATCTGACCACCCTAACCACAATAAAATGATAATATTTTTTATAAGATTTTAGATATAAGTAGAAGACTCATGTTTCGATGTGATGCACATTTTTTTGTAATTTTTTCCAATTAAATAATTAATTATAAATATTTTATTACAACTTTTAGAAAATATAAAAAACTCATATGTCGACCACCTTAACTTGGTCAAAACTTCATGAAATTCATTTTTTTTTAATCCTATTGTTCGTGAATCATAGAATGTGACACATGTTTCGGATTCAAAAATGTGATATTGTTTGAGAGCTATAGATGTTTTTCAATCAACCTATCAATCAGGACTTTAGTCATAATTCAAATAGAAAATGAATAATAATTATTTATTAAATTCAAAGTAAAACATAATTTATATTGGTGGAAAGTTGAGAATCTCCTTTAAAAGCACTTTTCGTTTCATCAATTTTTGGTAAAAAAAAAGTCATTAGACACATACCCTACACATACCCATCACATCACCAATTTTTGGCCCATCATGATCCTGCACATATCCCATCCACCAATGTCTCCAAAAATTATCTAATATTCCTCTATGGGTGCACCATTTAATTGAAAATTTTGGTATTCGCACATTAACAAGCTGTCCAGTTCTCTGATCTATGAATAACTGGGCTAATTGATCTTTTTCAATATCAAGATCCTTCACCTCATCATACGATAACCCATCAGCATAAAATTGTCTTTGTTGCTCTCGCCATTGTACAAATCTATTATGTTGAATTGCCAAAGTTTGAACATTTACAATGATTGTTTCCAAAGTTTTTTTCATATCTGATAGTTCATCGAGTGTTTCATAGATTTGACATACTTTTCTTAATTGATCTAAATTTCTATGAATAGACTCGTGTATTGTTGGCACATTTTCATTCGGAAACAATGGTTGCGATGGAGGATTTGGAGGGTATTAATTTTCTATAGGATTAGGGTTTTCATTTTGTGCGGGAGGGTTTTCATTTTGTGCAAGGTTAGGATTTTCATTTTGATCCATTTTTAACCTATTAATTGATAAAAAAATTTAAAATTAACAATGGTTTTAATCTAATAAAAAATCTATCAAATATACCCTATTTTTGACTAAAATTCAAAAAAAAGAAAAGAAAAATCAATATAAATTGAATATAAATTGAAAAAATCAAACATACCTTACAAATTTGGTAATTTTTTTGGTAATTTGACTTCCCCCAAATGGATATCTGAGTCGCACTCTAAAAACCCACGCGCACACATTGGTAAAAAAATAGCTCTCAGGTTTTTTTTGGTCTGTATATAATACAGGAAATGGATATCTGTTTTCTTATTTACAACTTTTTAAATAAATGGTTGGGTTTGGGACCTGACCATGATGTATTTTTTGAAATATCAATTATTTAATATAAAATATATTATATGAAATATAATATAATATATATTATAATACAATATATATTATATTATAATATAATATAATATGTATTATATTATATATAATATATGTTATATTATAATATAATACATATTATATTATATTATATTATAATATAATATATATTATATATATAATATAATATGTATTATATTATAATATAATATGTATTATATTATAATATAATGGTGGATGGTGGATGGTGTGGCTATGGGTTCCCCCTTTCCCCCATCATTGCAAACTTGTTCATGGAACATTTTGAGGAAATGGCTCTTCACTCTTTTCCTCTCAAACCAAGGTGGTGAAAAAGATATGTGGATGACACCACTATTTGTTGGCCTCATGGCTTAGATAAGTTGGAAGAGTTCGACACCCATCTCAATAGCCTAATCTCTTGCATCTCCTTCACTAAGGAAGTTGAATCTAGCAACCAACTTCCCTTCTTGGACATTCTTCTTCTTTAAAATCTGAATGGGTCCTTAGGATGCAAGGTTTTCGGCAAGACTACCCACACTATTCTCTACCTCCACTCCTCTTCTCATCACCATCCCAACCAAAACTTTGGCGTTCTTAAGACTCTTGCCTAGAGAGCCTACCAAATTTGTGATGAGGAAAACTTATTCCAAGAGTTGGCTCATTTGCGTCATGTCTTCAAGTTAAATGGTTATTCCAACAAAAAAATCTATCATGCTTTCAACCATGCCAAGTCAAGTTTCTTTTCTATCCCCAAGCCTAAAATTTCCCTCTTCCCCCTTGGTGCTTCCATTCCTTACGTGGATGGCATCTCCCAAAAAATCTCTAAGATCCTTCTTATAAAAGGTCTTTGTTGCGCTTTCAAGCCCCTCTCCACCTTGAGAAAGCGTATCCCTTCTCGAATCGAGAGTCTATAAGCTTTTATGTTCTTGTGGCATTCCCTACATAGGTGAAACTAGTCTCTCTTTTAGCACTAGATTCAAAGAGCATAGTGCTAATATCAAGCACGAATGGGTTTCCAAATCTGCCCTTGTTGAACACTTTTTCTTCCAGTAAGCATCATATTTTTCTTGAAAGCTCCCAAATTCTTTCCAAAGAAGATAACTTCTTCAAGAGGAAACTAAAAGAAGCTATTGAAATCAATAATCACCCTCAAGTCCTGAACCGTGATGAGGGTTGGAATTTAAGTTCTTCTTGGCACCCTTTTCTTTCCCACCTAAGAACCCATCCTTATCCTTCTCTCCTTTAAATATCTTCCTCCCGCTGGCCCTCTCTCCCCTCTTCCTTCGTTTCATTTTGGAGCTCCCTCTCCCTCCCTTTTTCTCCCTCTCGTTTGGTCTTCCCCCCACTTCTCAGTGGGTTCGTTCGGTCTCATTCCTTTCCTTAGTTGTCTCAATTTTCTTCTCTTTCCCTCTTGTTCCTTCCTCTTTTAGCCCTAGTTTAGATCCTTGTTGTTTTCTTAGTTTCCCTCGCCCCTTTGGTTCTCTCCTTTCCTTCCTCCTTACCCTTTGTCCTCCCTCCTTCCTTCTTTTCATCTATGAATTTTTAATTGTAGGTGTTTTCTTTCTTCCTTCTCTTTCTTTTTATGTTCTTTGCCTCCTTTGTTTTCTTTTTCTTCCCTCCTTTAGTATTTGCTTATTTTGTGTGTTTTGATTCTTGGTTTATTTATTGCTTGTGGGTTTTTTTGTTTTTAATCTTGCCTTTTTATTTTTCCAATTATTTCAAGTTGGTTTGTGCTTTTTTATAATTTGTATTTATGTTTTCTTTCTCTATTAATATATATATATATATATATATATGCGCTCTTATATGTGTTCTTAACAGGTTGTTTGTATAATTTTTAGTATATATATATGCACTTATTATTGTTTCTTAAAAGTTTGTTTGTGCTTATATATATATATACTATATATATATATATATATATATATATATATATATATATATATATATATATATATATATATATATATATATATATATATATATATATATATATATATATATATATATATATATATATATATAGTGGTTCTTAGGTTTTCTAATTGTTTTTGTTTTATTCATTATGTTTAGTTTTAAAATTGTTTGTGTCCTCTTGTCTTCCTATTTTGATTTTTAATTTCCAAATTTCTTAGTTTTTCTTTTTTGTTCATTCTTTTGCATTGTTCTTTCTCATTTCACCCCTTTTATTTCATTTTAATTTGTCTTCTCTTTTCTTTTATATTCTTTTTTAGTATTTCTTTCCTTTCTTTCCTTTCTTTTATGCCTCTTTCCTTATTCTTTTATCTTCATCCTCTTGTCTTCCAAATTTCATTTTTTCTAATTTTATTTCTTCTTTTTTCTACTTTCTCTTACCTTTTATTGGCTCTTTTATGTTTTCTATTTTTGGGTTGTTACTTATGTTTAGTTCTAAAATTCTTGGGGTCCTCTTGCTTTACTATTTTCATTTTATTCTAAATTTCTTAATTTTTTGCTTCATTGTGAATTCTTATCTTTCATTTTTCCCTCTTTTTATTTTATTTCAATTTTTCCTTCTCTTTTATTTTTTCTTGTATTTCTTTCCAATCTTTGATATCATGCCTTTTGTAGGTTTTGGGTTTTTTGTAAAAACTTTTTTTTTTATTCTCTTTGCTTGCCCTTGCATTTTGATTCGTAATTTGAGTCTTTATATAATTTGGTGATAAATTTATTTTTATTGTAAGCTTCTTTTATCCTTTTTATTTCATTTATTTTTGTCTTTCTCTTATATTTTTTGAGTTTTTTTTTTTTTTTCTCTTTCCTTTCTTTAATGTTTTTGTTTTGTTTTGTTTAGTTATTTTTATATATTTTTTTTGGTTTTCTATTCTTGCCTTTATTTTTCAGATTCATTCTTTGCATCCTCTTTATAATTTTTGGGGAAAAGTTTTTTCTTTTTGTATTTGTAACTTGTTGATTCATTTTTGTTGTAATTAATTTTGATAGGCTTTTCAAGTGATTTAGTTTTTTCTAATTTATTGTTTTTAATTTAAGTCCATCTTTTATTATATTTCTTGTTTTTCCCTTGGGTTCTATTTTGTAATTGTTTTTTGCATTTTTATTTCTCTTTCTTGGTTCCCTCCTCTTTTCATTTTTGTATTATTTTTGTTGTCTTGAATTTTGTGCCTCCCCTTATCTCTCCTCCCTCTTCCCAACCTTTTATACCTGGGTCTGCAAACTATTCATTTTTCTCTCATGCTCTCTTCTTTCATCTTGATGATGGATCACAAAGTGCGATCCGAAACGTTGATGCAAAAACTTGAACACGATCTAATCCATAAACATTTATTGACAATAATTTTAATGGATTGTGGAAATCTCTTCTCATTTATAATATAATATATATAATATATTATATATTAGAATAATATCAATATAATATAATATAATATAATATTATAATATTATATTATATTATATTATATTATATTATATTATATTATATTATAATATATAATAATACATATATTATATTATAATATAATATAATATAATATCATATTATATTATATTGATATTATATAATATAATATAATATAATATTATATTATATAATATTATATTATATAATATGACCTCTCGGTTTTTTTTTAATTATAACACAAATAACGAATATACGTTCTATGATTTACAGACCCGACCATATAATATCAATATCAATATAATATAATAATATATTATAATAATATATAACAATACATATATTATAATATAATATAATATAATATTATCATATAATATATTGATATTATATTATATTATATTATATTATATAATATCATATCAATATAATATAATATTATATTATATAATATGACCTCTTAGGTTTTTTTTTTTTAATTATAACACAAAGAACGGATATCTGTTTTATAGAATATAATAATTGGTCGAGTCAAACCTGACGCAATTATAAATTCAACTTTAAATGAAACAAATATTCATTTCATATCGAATATCCATTTTGTAATGGATATTCGTTCGTAATAGATATCTATTTTGGTTCGATATTACCAAACCAAAACAAATATTGTACTTGGGCTTGCAAAAAGTCAAAGACGTGAATTTCACATTTTTGGACTTGTTAAAAAATGCCTTTTTTTCACATTGCCACTCTTTGGATCCCCATTGTCTTGCACAGACCCCATTTTTATTTATTATACTTTGGAATCCCAAATGAGGTAGGAAATGATATTTTTGAAATAGAATAATCAAAATGATAAGGATATAATTCTTCAAAGGTGTATGAATTTCTATCTATCCTATATTGGAGGACCATTTGATCACATCCTTCATGGATTTACACTCAAGGTCAAAGTTCATACAATATGGAAATGGAGGAGGATATTTGTATTGATGGGTATGATATTGTGTGTTTTAGTTTTTAGGTGGGTTGAAGTGTTGCCTTTGATTTATGTTAGTAAAGGTGTTAAGGTTAGGCTTTGAGTTTTACAAAAGGTTATGGATAGCCATTTTAGAAGTGGAAATGTTGGAGATTCAAGTTAGTTGGATATAATAATGGAGATATAGTACACTTATAAAGTGTAGTGTTTACCTCTAGATTAGGTTTCTAAGGTTGATGTGGCTTGACCAATGGAAGGTGAATTTTGGGAATCATTTGAAATGGATGTGCATGTACTAGGTGGAATTGATTCTTGAAAGAGTGAGTTACCATTAATAATAAGGGATCATTTGGTTTTGGATATAATTTCATGGTCTAGGTGGAAGTTGGTGTAGTTATGGGTGGGATTTGAGATTTCATGGAGAGTAGTTTTATGTTCCATGTGTGCATAGCCATGGTTGAGGGGATGGTGATAAACTATAAGGTCAAGTTTAGAAATGTCGTAATTGGGTGGAAACATATCCCTTTATTTGGTTACTTACCTAAGGATAGTATCTTTATTTATTTCTATGAACCTTTGAATAAGGTCACACTCTTGTTTGGAACATATAAAATTATTGCCAAGGTCAATATTGTATTTAGACTAGTTGGGGGTATCATTGTCACTTTCAATATCTTGAGGATGGGATGGTTCTCCTAGAAAATCATATTTAAATATGAGGGATTGGTTATGAAAGGGACTTTATTTAGGAATTACTAACTTAGTAGTTCACCTTGTGACTAGAACCATTAAATATGGTCTAGATTGGGTATAGCCAAGGGTATGATCCTAGATTAGTGATGAGGTTGGATTCTTTACGAGAGAAATTGAAAGGAGATACTCTTTAGCATAAATGGTTTATGGTATTGAATTTATTTTGAAAAAAGGGATGATAAATCCCAAGCATTTGAAGAGAGTATGATAATCTAGTGTAACCTTTTGAATGGTGATGTTGGGATGACTTAGAATGGGTGATCAAGGTAGATGAGATAGTTTACAAGGATAGAAAGGGATGACATAGATAAAATGGATTGATCAGATAGGTGTACTAGACATAAAATTTTGGGTATTTAAATTTATTGGATCCCTTTAAAAATAGATTGATTGATATTTTTGGACCCTAAAGATTGATGTAATATTCTAAAAAATTATATTTTCGGACCTTAAAATGATTAACGATCCGTAATATATGATTTTATGCCATAAGGATGATTGAGGTTCCTAATGATAGAGTAGATGGTTTAATTTAAATGATCCGAACATAAAATTAAGATGTTTTAAAGACTTGTTCATAAGGTGGGGTGGAAATGGGTAACTACGATGCTATGAAGGGTGGATAAATTGGAATTAGTTGATTAATATGGAAAGATGGAAAATGGCTTCAAATATTTGATTTGTATTAGATGGCTAAGGTTGAAGAATTTGGGATCAACTTGAAGGAAAGATAAGGAAAAAAATCCTATTTATTGGGATAAAATGGGATAACGATAATGTACTAAGGATAAAAATAGGATTAGGTGTAATAGATAATAGACCAAGACTAAGGCTCCATTTATATGATACATTTTAATGGTTTGGAATGGGATTAATGTTTGATTGGATGGGTGAATTTCTGGTAACTATATATAGGATTGGGATTAGGAATTGTAGACATGTAAAAATGACCTAACACTTATCACACACCTTGAAGAATATTTTCTCATCATCGAAATCATTATCACCTAATATCACTGCATTTCACATCATTTACATCAAAAACCATAATTTATTTATTTAAATAAGTCCTAATCTAACTTAATTCCTCCTGATTAATTAAATAACATCAATTATTTAATTATGTCGTTAATTTTCCCTATTTCCCTAAATCAATTAAATTATTACCACTTAGTAGTTTAATTAAATCACTTTCCTATAAACTTGAATAATTAAATTAATTATTCAAAACATCATTCAAGCAAGGTCAACAAACAAATACAACTTTATTTGCTAAAGTCAAACATTATTTACATGTTCAACTCAAAAAGCTTAATTAATTAATTCAATTAATTAATTACCCTCACCCACTATTATGATTCAATAAATTACGATCCATTGATTGCCCACTCTGATTGAATAACTCATTCATCTATTTCCTAACTCATTCGTCCATTTCCTAACTAGTCCATCTATTCTTCAATCCCATTGAAAGCTCAACATGATTTCATCAATTCCATAGATTAGGCAATATATTTCCTATGATTGATCAATTAACATCCTTAATTGATTCAATCACAAAAGCTAACCGAGCAATCTAATTCTTCTCAACAAATTTCAACCATTGATCTTGATTCAACATTGCTATGGTCTTAAATGTTCATCTGAAAACATGAAATCTATATAATAATACTCTTTATCCTCAAAACATAATTGCAAAATTGACATCTTTTGTGCAATGAAGTAATGCTAAATTGACAATTGATTTCTTAAGAGCTTTAACACACATCTTCAATCACCATTAACACAAATTGGAGATTTTGCAAACACATAATGGAGGCTTTACATTGATACAATGCTATCCAACATCATTTGTGAATACACTTTGACATGAGATGGGTAACGATATAGTTTAGTGAATTCATTTGTTTGTTGCTTGATTGCATTACTTAATATCATTGAATTCAGTAATCTTGTATTATTCATTTCATTAGTAGTGGACCGTATGGAATCTATCTTTCGTTTGAATTAAATCTTATTTGATTTCTTTATGCTTCTCGATTTCCCCCTTACACAAAATATGGTAGAAGATGCTTTGAGGAAATTATATGCATGGATTGAAAGATATAACATAAATGTTGAACAACACATGCATGCAATTGTGTAGATGTTAAAATATAAAGCATAGGTGATAAACCACATAAGTGCTAAAATATTAAGGCACAAGAATATAGGATAAAATTAATTGAGACTATGTTCTCTTTAAAAAATATACTTGTGATGGATTTGGCTTCAGATTTCAATTGTGATTAGTATTTTGGATAGAATTTTTTTCAAAAACTAACTCAATGTACCTAGTTTAATCTTACAAATTAGTACATGTAAACCACAACAACAAAGAAAATTAAGACACATTCACAAGAATAATTTATTCAAATAAATGAGTATCAACCTTCATACAATAAGAATTACACAATCTTCTAAGAGAGAGAGTAACTAGGAATTGCAAGATCATGGACCACATATGCATCCCTTACCTTGAATGAAAAAATCCTTGGTATCCAAAATTATCTCTACTCTACCACTTGGAGGTATGGTTTGAGGATCTTATTAGGCCTAACCAGTTATTGATGCACCACAAGGAAAGATGGTTGAATGTCTTAGCTAGGTTTAAACATATCTCTCTATGGGAATCCTTGATATATTGCAAGGGTATACAAGCTATAATTTTTGAAATAGAGAAATGATTGTCTATCTAAGGCTTAGCACAATAGGGTAAAATATTCTCCTATATTACAATCCCAATGTATAAAGTTATTGGGTGCTCAGCCAAAATGATATTTCTTTTATAGTGGATATTTCTTTTGATTCATCCTCGATTATTTACACACCACTAGAATACTACAGTTGGGGTCATCCCTTGAGGTGATGAATCCCCTAGGTAATAAAATAATGACACCTTTTTTATTCTCAAAATCATCCTAAGATACTAAAGGAGAGCATATACGAGAGTAACTTCAAAATTAAGATATATTCATATGAATGAAATGAGGGTAGCAAGACTCCATTAAGTAATTTTTTCAAATAAAATATAGATGGATGTAATGATATAATGCAAGGATAAGATACATTTTCATGAATGGAGTTCATATCCATTAGCAAGTGTGAAGAGGGGAAAAAATATTGATTAATAAAAGAGGTTTGACTAGATGAATGAGAGCTTGAATGAGATCAGATAAAGTAAAGGAAGAGGTAAATGACCAAGTATTCTTGAAAAATATGTGATAGTTGAGGTGGCATGTATAAATAAAATGATTCCACATGTATGATAATTTGAGAGATGGAGTGGAAATAAAATATTCTAATAACTTGGCATGCTCACACATGTATGAACAAGGAGTGGGATAAGCTAGTATGTTCACACATGTATGAGTGTGGAGTGGATAGAGAACACATGGAAGAGGGAGAATGGTTGAGATATTGATTCATATAGGTGGATTGGATGATTGAGATAAAAGATGAAAATATTTTGTCTATTAGTGATGAAGTGATATGAAAAATTAGAAAAAAAAAACTAAAGAGGGGATTAATTAGCCTAATTAATTAACTAATCATAAATTAATTAATCAATTAAGTTGCAAGAATTTGGGAGGTAAGGTTAGTTAACTATATTTGTTTAAACTTGTGAAATGAATGGGAATTAATACGAAGGTAATTAATTAAATAATGGTTATTTAATTAATTTATTATAAATTAGTATGAAAAATAGAAGTGACTTTGAGGTGTCTATAATTTCCAAATCAAAGTTTTTGAACTCATTTGTTTAACCAATATGTGATAAAAATTGTTTTCTATAGTTATCCATTTACTAGCATAGTGTTTTAAGATATCAACATGTCTTTGAGAGTAGTTTTATTGCTATGTTGTTGTGATCATTGGTAACCCATAGTAGATGGAACAACCTCTATTTTAACATATGGATTATTATGAATTAGTAATGGAGTTCTAAGGATTTGTATGACTAGATTATTTATCTTATTCAGAGGGTATAATCTCTTAATGAAGTTATTTTAGCACATTTAAGCTATTTAGGAATTAAAGTTTATCTCTTGTTTGCTTTAACTTTACATTTTTTATTTTATATCCTAGGGAAAAATACATTGGTTTTGAGTGGTAATTAATAAAATTTCATAATAAAATGATTGTCATTTCATTACTTTAATTGATTGTTTAGATCTACATGTTCTTAAGGGTATGAAGATTTCTTAAAAGAATGTTCAATTTGATATCTATTAGTTTTAGATCCATTTTCAGAGAATTTCTTAATGTGATACCATAGTCACATGCAACACACTTTTGTGCTAGGTCTAGCTCATTTCCTTATTGCTATACATATTCATTTTCTCTCATTTACAGACACACACATTCTTATCCGAGTTATATTTGTAATTATTCCTACATACTCACATCACTTATTAGTCCTAATTCCCACTCATTCTCTAGATTTCATATTCCCTATCATGTGTCATTTTTTGTGGTACATAAGTATGATCTCACCTAATATGAATATAATGAGAATTTCAAAATTTTAAATTCAAGTCATTGATTCTTCCCCCCCACTTTATAGCCATTAGAAGTTGACTTGGTACATGTTTGTGTGCCAATTTGTTATGTCTAGATATTTAAAGATATTCATTTGAACATTAAAAGACAGTTAGAAATCATTCAAAATCCTAGCACATACAAAAAGCATTTCACTTTGAAGCAATAAAGGGACTTAGCATATTACATCAAAAGTAACATCCAAATCATTTGTATGATTACCTACTATTTGTCGATTCTTACTAGAATCATGAAACTATTCCAATAAAAAAAAATCAACCTTTAAGAACTTGACCCTTACAAAAGACAATATTAAATTATAGATTTTTTATTTTTATATTTACTAGCACTTGTACCTAAAGGAGGTTGAAGGATTATGTTGATAGAAAACTATATGTATGTTAATTAATAATAAGTGCTAAATAATGGAATAAAATAAACTTAAAACAAATCTAGATTTTTTCCCTAAAGAAATTAAGTATTATCTATGCAAAACATAAAGCAATGCAAATGAAAAAGAAAGTTGCCATCAAATTGACAGAAAACACTGCAAATGGAAATAATTCGAATGTTCCCATCTAGTTGTCAAACCAATATTTATCTGGTTTTTATGTGATAAGTGAGATTTTGAAGACTTTTACTTGATCTTTTGGAAGCTTTTACTATTAAATGGCAGCTGGTCAAATCAATATTTATCTGGGTTCTATGTCATAAGTGAGATTTTGAAGGCTTTTACCTGATATTTTGGAAGCTTTTATCATTAAACGACAGCTGGTTTACCATTAACTGGCAGTTGAAACTTATTTTCTGACCACTTAATAGTGGTTTGCACGCGTCAGACTTGTTTCAGGCTCAAATCTCACACTCTATGTAGCCTATCCACTAATTACTAATAATTTGACGATAAATCTAACATTACGCCATATCAAAATCACAAAACTGGCATGATTTCTTGGATGATTTTGTAATAAATATAACCCAATATCAAAATTACAAAGCTGACAATTGTAAAAGATTTCAAATCCTAAAAAAATGAACAAGATGTCTTTTGACGTACCTTCTATAACTTACCCAGCCATTGTCGTGTTCTTCACCGAGTCCAGGATTAAAAATGTCGAGTCTCGAATCAATCTGGCAAAGTGATAGCTGTGTCTGTGAGGTGTGTCGTGCATCATGTGTGTGGAGGAGACGTGTCCGTAGACAAAAATAAAGCTTCCGCGCACTCCGACCACCTGAGGTCCCCAACAGTCCGTGATACAGTAATCCTTCTATCATGGCGGGGACCCTCGCCCGAAAGAAGAGAGACAGTGCATTACTAATATTTCAGCGATCCATCAACTCACATTATTTTATTTTGCTCCGCCATGCCGATGGAGACAGCCGGTGGGTAATGGCCACACCAGGAGGCTCCTTGACAGACAATCACATGGAAAGTAGTCCGAGTAATATTCCACTTCAACAGTGATAAACAGTAGCATTAAACTATAAATACAGTTGACGCCCTGCAGAGTCTTACAGTAAAAGAACTATTAAATATGATAGTTACATATAACTAGAACAATCAAGAAATAATTGGAGAATCTGGTACACGACGGCTTTATGGGCATTTCACAGTTTCATTTTGTGCTATGATGAAATAAAATCCAAAGAAAACATGGCCTGTTTGCATCTCAGATTGAGCCAGTGTCGATGCCAGAGGAAACTTATTCAGTCTTACTTTGATATGTTCAGCTGGCAACAAAATTGAGTTTATTGCATATATGGGAATTAGCAATTGTAGAGCACTGTTGCAAAATAAGCTTTAGTAATAATGATATCAAGGCAAAGATGGATTCTCACAAGAGGTCAAAAGGAAATGAATGGCCAGATAATATATATGTAAAGTACACTTTCCTTATACAGTATAACTAATTTAGATTATGAAGGATAACTAATTTAGATTATGAAATGAATGCAGATGGGCTAATATTTTATTATTATTTATAACAAGTAGTTTAATTAGTTGAGCATAATTGATGAGGGTGATGTGTCTTTTTTTATTATGTCATCCACCAAGGTTCGAATCTTCAAAAAAATGATATAAGAGATGAGGTCGAAATGAGGTCAAGATCATGTGTCTAACAACTTTGATGGAATCGATACCTGTTAGTACTTAGCTATTAGTTGAGACTCATGCCCCTTTATTAGTTAGCAAAATCAACTTGTCAATGACATAAAATTATCTTGAAAAATAATGAGAATGTATGTACTAGTAATTGTATTTAGCTTTATAATTAAAAAAGAAATTTTGTAAATAAATATTTTAAAAATGTTTTAGACAAAATTCTAGTATAGTATTTACTTTGACATTATAATATTATGTTTCCTTTGTTTATGGTTGAGTTTAGGAATCATAGTTTAATCAGTAACCATATACTTATCTTTGCTCTAAAGATTTTATTTGACAATTATTTGACAATTGTGGGATTTTACTCTTCTACTCTCCTATTTTCTTTAGATTATTTTGTCTTCTTATTATTTGAGGGGTTGGTAGTATTTATAACTACTTTAGTTAGGCTACCAATATGTCAAAAGGGGACATGGTCTCCTAGGCCAACCAACATAAATGTTTGTACAAAATCTAAGAACCACTCTTTAGGAACCCACATGCTCATAGAATGTTCATTTAACTCTAGATTCTTTTTAGTGCTCTAGTTGAAGTGCATATTATGAATGACATGCCTTTGATTACTTTGAGACATCAAATAATTAATTGAATGTAATGAATGCCTTAAAATACATGGGAAAATATTGCATGAATTTGTATTTATTCATCCCTAAGTAGAAAGGGTATAAGCAAGAGTCAACCAATTTTCAATTTGAAAAGCTAGAGTCCACAATTGTGGTTGTGAAAACAAAACTAGCCATTAACTTAAATTGGTCAAATTAGTGTGGGTAATAATCAAATGAAAATAAGTATGTTCATGAGCATAATAAATGTAAGGATGAAGTTAATATATCATAATATTAGAGTATAGGGATAAGTAAGGGATCAATTTTATAGGAATGTGTATAATGGATAGGTAGATGACATATGGTAAGGAACCTTAGTGTGCATAAAAATATACTATTTGTCAATATGTTATTGTATCAAGACACTCACCTCAAAATAGGCACTAAACTAAATGAGAATGACATGGGCTACAAATTTGACTATTACATTTTTCTTCTAGTTGGAGGCTTATCTAAATTCTAGAATGATCATGTATCTCAATGTATGTGGAGTGCACAAAGATACATGTAAAGTAAATATTCTAAAATAAAAGGATAAAAAAGAGGGTCCATGGAAACTTAACGATGTTGAACAGTTCAAATAACTGAGAGAGGGGGTGAATCAGTTATCATAAAACAAATTTCTTTACTTTAATTAATCCAAAGCAATCTAAAATCAATCAAATAATAATTAAAGCAGATATGAACATGAAAGCACATAACAACACCATGCACAATGAACACGAGAATTTACGTGGAAACCCAAGAAGAGAAAAACCATGGAGAATGCTAATTCTCAATTATAGAACACTGTTAAGGTGACACCGATTAAGGTGATTTTTACAAATGCACACTACCAAATTGCTCACTACAAGTAAGGCTCACTGCCGGTTGGGCTCACTGACCAATTAATACAAAAACATTTATTTACAAAATAGTCTCACTGACAAAAATGAACTGATGAAGTTGCATCTACATATGCATAAAGTCAGTTCTGGTTAAGAGAAAAATATTCGTTTGTAGTAGATCCGGTCAAGAATCTTTTTCCCAACTTCCTTGCACAACCTCTGCAACATATATTACTTCTTCTTGACACTTTTCTTTCTAATTCCTTCAACCTTCCCACTCTTTTATTTGTTTGTACACACCATACTTCTTCCACACTTCACACTTCACACTTGGAACCAAGAATATGTTTATACATATATATATATACATATATATATATATATACATATATATATATATATATATATATATATATATGTATATATATATGTATATATATATATATGTATATATATATATATATATATATATATATATGTATATATATATATGTATATATATATATATATATATATATATATCCGTAGAACAAAATAAGTTGGTCAAACACAATTCCATTCCATGCTTCCAAAAACTCCTGAGTCGGCTTGAAGAATATCCTTGAAATATTCAATAAGGCTTTGCATGCTAACACCAAACCCAAGGAATAGGTCGCACATGAAGATCTTCTTACCACATTACCAAAGAACCCATAAATAGGTCATAGTATAATTTACCAAAGGATAAAAAACTTTGAATTACATGAAATACATTCCGGACCCAATGGGAAATGCCACAACCAAGACCAAATCTTGATTCCCATCAATTTCAGTACCAACCGGACAAACACAATTAGACATACCAAAACTTGTAACATGCTACATGAATGTCTGGATAGCAAGAGACTTGAAATAAGCTTTGAGCACAACAACCAACAACACAAGATCAATATCCTACATTAATTATCTTCCATAGATGTCCCAAAAAGAAGCACTACCATATCTGGATCACGGATAACATCCACACTACGCGACATCATAACACTCGATAGGATAGATCAATTTTTTATATCATCCAGAGCACAACCTTCGGAATCCCATGTTTTGACATCAATGACAATAATGCTAAATCATCTCAACAACGTCTCAACAAACAAGCCCCATAAATTATCATTGTGTAATTTTTCCTTTCATCATGTGTGTTTTCCATATGAAATATATAAGAGCCCTTATAAGAATGTTTGATTAGTTTCTAAACTAAATATGAATATGTTAGTGACATGGCATGCCTCTATAATTTTTTGCATCTATAGGATGGAAGGGATTGTATGAGAGGTAAAAGGTAGTATGCATGAAAAGTAAATGTAAACTAAGTATATAAGTATATATATTGATGACTATAAAATAATATATAATCTAATGATAATGTGAACGTCTCAAATGATAAGCATGGTAAGAATGCATATTAGAGATGGTATTAAGGAATAGTGATGTGGCCTTCAATAGTTAATGTAGACACATAAATTATCCTGATTAATATCATACACTCGACTTCGATTCACTAACTTCAGTTCTTCCTTGATCACTTCTTTACTAATCATTTAATTGAATAATCTTTATTTAATTAAATTCATTAAATTTCATCCTTAATAGGATAATACACTTTATCAGATTAATTCATCATAATTCCTCTTTGATTAAATAAATCAACTTTATTTAATTGAATTCTAATGTTTCCTCTTTGATTAAATAAATCAATTTTTATTTAATTTCAAATCCTAATGTCCTCTTTGTGATTAAATAAATTAACTTTATTTAATTATATCCTAAAGTTCTTCATTTAATTGAATAAATTAAATTTATTTAATTAAATCCCTAATCTCTCAACTATCCTCTTATTTGATTTAAATAAATTTAAATATCTAAATCAAATTTCAAATCAAACTAACTTCATCTAAGTTAATTAATCCTAATTAATTCCTAACACTAATCCTCCATTCCTCTAGCTTTTGCCAGTTGCACATGTAAATCAATTTATTTGATTTATTAATTCCTCTATTTTCATTCAAATGTGGCATATTCTTGGAATATTCTGCTTATATGAATTCTCCCTCCCTAAGGACTTTTGTCCTCCAACTTGGCATTTAAGGATCTTACATGTCCTCTCCTTGAGCCAACTTAGCATTAACTCCACTTACATCCCCTCTTGCACAAGTCACTTCTTCAAATTCAAATCCACCTGCATGCATTTAACATGCACATTGTCCAAAATGTGCTCCATTCTCCTTCATTAGCATGTTGACAAGTGACACAATACCATTGGTTCAAATGTTAATCCCACATTCATCCTATTCCTCATTCTTCAATCCTTCTCCATTATAAATAGAGGCCTTCTCTATTTGATTTGGCATCCACAATCCATGTAAGATCATTATTCTCATTTGAATCCACAATCATTCACATGTTTTATGCAAGATTATTATAGTCATTTTAAATCCAATCCCATCCACATTTCATCCATGTTAGGGGTATGTGCAGGAGCATCATGAAAAAAATAGGCCCTTAAGTGGCAAAAATTTTAGAAAATTTAGAGTTAGGCAACTTGACATAAAATTTTGAATAAGTTATCTATATTATTTCAAAAATATGTAAGAATTGAATCTATAGAAAATTAAATATAGTTTCTATACTACCAGGTTTATTTTAAAAAAAAAAATCTATTTAGTGAAAATTTGAAATTTCAATGCAGTAGTACTTAAATTTCAGGGGAAAAAATAAGAAGTAGGTGTCTATCTGACCACCCTAGAACCACAATAAAATGATAATATTTTTTTATAGGATTTTAGATATAAGTAGTGTTGATGTTATCGTAGCTTGGGGCTTCATACTTCCTTATTTATTTGTGATTATTTAATGGCAACATATCTCTAAGATGGCCGACCTCCTTTGTAATTATTATTTATTATTTGTAATTATTTTTTATGGTGGCCAACCTTGTCCTTGAAAAGGTGCAACCCCTCTAAGAAACATGTATATATAGAAGGTCACTTTCTCTCATTTGTGTATCAAGAAAGTTTGATCTCCTTCTTCTCAAGTGCGAATTATATCAAGTGCAGATTATTCTATCTACTGTGAATTACTGTAAGGCAGATTATGAGTCTATTCAAGTGCAGATTGAAGGTAAGACTATTAGTTTTTGTTACATCCATTGTTGGTGTTGATTATTGGCCTTGTGTGTGGCCTCATTGTAAAGAGACTTGTTACCATTACTCATATATATAAGAGATATATTTGTTGTTAGGTTTTTCTCCCTCAAGAGGAGGGTTTTCCCAGGGTATCTGTTATGTTATTGTGTCTCTGTTGTGTTATTGTGTCTGATTTTTGAAATTAATTTATGTGCATTAAATATGATCTTAAAACTAACAAGTAGAGGACTCATGTCCTAATATGATGCATATTTTTTTGGAATTTTTTTCCAAGTAAAAAATTAATTATGAATTTTTTATTACAACTTTTAAAAAATATAAAAAACGCGTATGTCTGACCACCTTAACTTGGTCAAAACTTCATGAAATTCATTTTTTTTTTAATCCTATAGTATGTGAAGCATAGAATGTGATGCATGTTTTGGATTCAAAAGTGATACTATTTGAAAGCTATAGATGTTTTTCAATTAGCCTATCAATTAGGACTTTTTAGTAATTCAAAAGAAAATGAATAACAATTATTTATTAAATTCAGCGTAAATCATAATTTAAATATTGGTGGAAAGCTAAGAATCTCTTTTAAAAACCCTTTTCGTTTCATCAATTTTGGGTAAAAAAAAAAGTCTTCAGCCACATACCCTGCACATACCCATCATATTGCCACTTTTTGGCCCATCATGATCCAGCACATACCCTTAGCATAGAACTTAATCAATCTTAGCAAGGTTATTGACATTTTGCATCAAGCAACACACAATCATCATCAAGCTTATCAAGGAATTTGGAAAGGGATTCTTTTCACATCAAAGAAGCACCAATTCCCCCATGGGATGCTGGTTTGAGCATTTTGAATAAGATTTTATTAGCTTTCATTTGATATTTTATCTTGTTTTCTTGTTCTTGTGTTTCAATGAATTTCATGGGGAATTTTTGGTTTAAACTTGTTTGAGGACTAATGTTTGTTTGTTTGTCCATGTTTGGGTAGGTTTAGGCAAAGCATTCTACATTTGGAGCTAGAAGGAGGGTGAATCTTTCAAAATTAACATGTTTTTTTTAGGTCAAATCTACTATTTTTTCATTTTTTTTTGCTTTCAGGAAACAACAATGTTGAGGAGGACAAACAACGATGCTATCAGTATAGCATCGCTATATAGCAATGCTGACACTACATCCAAAGTGTGATGCAATATTAATTTACCAGAGGGCCAGATCAATCAAACTCCAAAGGGCGACGCTAGAGAAAATACCAACACAAACATGGTATTTGTTTCTCCACAAAGCGATACTGACTTCACCAGAACGACACTAAATCTCCAAACAACAATTCCTTCATGGATTGTGACATTGGGTTGGTGTAAAAGGTCAATTTTCAAGTTTTTTTTAAACAGGTGCTTTTTGTTTTTTATCACCTTGGGCTTTTAACCTGTTTTGTGGATTTTTTTTCTATAGATTGACCAACTTTTGTAGGTTGAGGTGATCAAGAAGGGAAGGAGGAAACCAGGAGAAGGCTTCCTATGACACTATCTCATGATTGTAACACGTATTTTTAAACACTTTGGGAGAATTTATAATCCCATCTTTAGGATATTGTTATCTTCATTTTTTAGGACTCAAATACATTTTGTTTGGGTTTTAGAAAGAACAATCAAAGGGTTAAAAAGACCATTAGAAAATCACTAGATTTGGTTTTGGGTTTTAAGAATTAAACAAAAAACTCCAAAAACTTCATCTTGGTGCTATAAAAGGAACCCATTATTGCTTTTGAAGTCTAAAATGAACATGTGTCTTTCTTGTTTTGTAATATTTTTCACAAACTAATATCATTTAAAGGCGTGTGCACTTCTCTTGTGCTTCACGATGATCTTGAGAATAAAACTTGTATTTTGGTGATATTAGGTTGTCTAAAAGATTGCCTCCACACTTCAATTTGGGATTTTAAAAATTGAACAAATCTTGCTAATGTGAGATAAGTATATTGTGTGTGTTCTCTCTTTGTTCACGCAAACAAAGATTGATCAAACTGCAAATGCATTTACTCGCTTTTTTTTACCTTTAGAGGGCCTTCCTTGGTGGAAAAAAGTACTCACCCCAAGGGAACGACCCAAGCGGTAATGAGCAGAAGCCAGGCTGTTTGAAACCACTATACAAATTTGTGGCTACAAGGAAAGTTTGCAATCATAGCTCTCCCCCAGTATCTTTATGATGTGTAAATACCTTGTTCTAAGGTTTGGGAGACCTCTTGAGGTAGTTTATCATCGTGTCCTTTGAACAGGATGCATTTATTACAAACCCTTGTTTAGTAGCCAAAAATCCCAATATTTGTTGGTGTTAGGAGGTCGAACCTTTGGAGTCGTCCCACATAATTGTGATTCTTTGTAGAGATGAAAAGTTTCTCATGGGAGATTCATGAGAGCTAAAGCTTGGCTGACCTGCATAAGTGAGTGCCATGGATGGGAGCTAGTGTGGTCAAGCTTCTACTCATCTCTCTGAATAAGCGTAGCTAGATTTATCCAAGTGGGAAATTTAACAAATATTTTCTTTTCCATCCTAGGATTGTCCAATTTTGAGTTAGTTAAACCCATTGTTTGGATCCAAAATCTTGAAAACAAACATTCAACAAGGACATCAAATTTCAAACCTTTAAAAGAAGAAAATACCTTTTGCTACTGCTTGTCCCTTGGGATTTCATCCTTAGAGGCTTCTAAGTATTTGGGTTTATATCTCAATTTTCTCTCTAAAGTCAACATTAGGAAACTATTGCCTTGATTCTCTTCAATTCCACATAATGGACTTTGTGGGATGAAAAGAAATTGAGACAGACATTTAGTTCAAAAGCTAAGCAAGAAAGTGTTTGTGGTAAAAAGGACTCATTAAGCAACAATAAAAGACAAATTGAACCCCACATGTGTTTTCTCAAATGATTTCCCACAAGATCAAAGTTCCAAAACCAGATTCCATCAATCGAAACAAACGTCTTAGTCCAAGAAATCTAAAGAAACGTCAATCTATGCTTTATGTAGCTAGAGAAAGATTGTTCTATAAATTTTACAAACATGCATCAAAGGATAACCCAAACTTGTACTCATTCTATTATTGTCAAAATCCAAGTATTTTTCAATGTTTTTAGTATCTCACTTTGTAGAGTTAACAAGTTCTTGGGAGTATAGCATGTTCTTCAATACCTAGGTAGATTCTAAACAAAAGAGTCTCTCTAAGTTTGAACTGAGGATCAAAATCAACACTTTCATCCATCACTCAAACATCAATCAAAACCTATCTCACAAACAACTTTTAGAAATCTTGGAAAAATCCTTCATACTAGACTTTTGGAAAATCCTTTAAATCAAATCAAAACCATCTTGTTTGACTAAGTGTGTGTGGATGCATCCTTCTTCATACACTTAGTTTATCATCTTATGGACAAGTTTATTCTGAGACAAAAACCAAATTTTTTTGTATGGGGTTATATTTTGCCGCTTTTCCTTCCTCACTCAAATTGTAAACCACTTTTGTGGGTTTACCCAACATCTAACCTCTTGGAGTTTATGATTTCATTATCAAATCTAAATCAAATCAAAATCAAATCCAAAATAAAAAATCCAAAGTCCTAAAGTCTAGTATCTCCTTCAAGGTTTCTTGAGAGCTCAATCATTCACATCACTCATATTCCATCATCTCATCACCACCCCTTTGATCCTTAACATCTTAGACTTTCTTTTTTGTACCTAAATTTTAGACCAATCTAAGGAGTTAGAGGTTCACCTCTCACATTCCTAAAAATTGATCCTTATTTTATGGTCCAAACTAGATCTCAACATAAGAACATGGAAAAAAACAAAGAAACATCCACTTCAAGTGACTTAAGTCAAACTGCACTCAAAATCAACCCCATCAGATCTAGCAATCCCCCACTCAATCTTCCTCAACTTCCACAAGATATTCAAGAGGGAGGTTGCCAAGTGGAGGATATCAACAACAATTTCCTAGGAATGACTCACAATGAAATGACAGAAATGATCCAAAATCCTAAAAATCACAAAATTGTCAACACAATGATGAGACTTAATCCTTCACAATACATGTTGGAATTGGCTAAAGAAGGGGCTAAACTCCCTTCTGACTATGATGTAAGTAGTATTGTGGAGAAACCTCTTAGAATAATGCCACCAGTCTCATTCACACCTTCATTCCAAAGCATCATTCAACCCATCCCACAACCAATTTCATCTCATGCTCCAAGTCAAACCATAGTTACCAAAGGGAGTTCATTGCTTCATGCTCTTAAAACACATCCCCTTGTAAACAACCAAGACTTAGATGTAAACACCATCTTGGGTCAATTCACTCTTCAAGATCTGAAACACCCATATGTTTTTCTTTTCTTTCATGACACCAATAATCCATCCACCTTCTCCACAATACCGACATATTCCCTTCAAACACAAGTCTCTCTCCCCATGACTTCACAGGGACAAGGGGGAATATTTGATCCCTCATCATCACTTTCTCAAGGAAACACACCATCCATCTTCCCACCATTTCCCCCTCTGCCACTGACATCCACACCAGTCATGAATCAAATCAACATATTGAATCCTCTGATCATGAATCAAATCAACATACTGAATCCTCTGATCATGCCACTGATATCGCAACACTAGGTGGCACCAATCCAAACAACATAATCAATCACTGCACCCTCTATAAATGTGGTCTCCCAAGGACCTAACATATCCACCACACCATCTACCACACAACCCCCTATCATCAATCCAACAACACCTCAAAAACCACCTCAACAAACTCTCATCACAACATCTCATGCCATTCTGAATCCTCCACCTCCACCACCAAAACCAAATGTGGAAAACCAATACAACATCACATTATAAGTAGCTCAACAAGCCTATAAAAAAAATTCTAGTAGTTTCAAGCTCAACAAGCCACACAAGTGGCACAACAAGCTACTCAACAAGCATAAGCATAACAAGCCGCACAATAGGTACAACAAGCTACCCAAACACAAGCTCAAGCTTTGTTGCAACAACAAGCTTCCCAAGCTGCATAAGCCGCATAGGCCACATAGGCTACCTAGACTGCACAAGCCGCCCAACAAGCTCAAACTCAGGCACAAGACCAATATCAAGCCCAACAAGCACAATACCAAGCAACTCAATAGCAAGCATATCAACAAGCTTTGTAATAGTAGGAAGCGCAACAAGAAGCAGCTCAACAACTAGCCCAACAAAAAGCATTGGTGGCACAATAGCAACAAGACCAAAAATAAGCATTGTTGGCACAACAACAATTGTAAGCATACCAACAAGCATTTATCACACAACAAATCATGTGACAACCCCCCACAAACATGAAAAATACCCCACCTATCACTCAAACAATCAAACCACCCCAAAACACATTCATCCCACCACCCAATCAGCAAAATGATGTGTCTCCACAAATCAAATTGCTCTCACAACAAGTACTAGACCTCAAATCTGGAAGAACAATGAAAACATCAAGCAATTTGTGCCCTTATCCATTTGATAGAAGCATTGTGATGGTTCCATTCCCAAAAGGATTTGAAATCCTTAAATTTGACAAATATCATGGGATGGGAAATCCTGAAGATCATATCAAGGAATTCCAGGTACATTGTATGAAAGTTGCATACGATGAAACTTATCTAATGCGACTATTCCCTCGAAGTTTGGCTGGACCAACCATGGAATGGTTCGCTCGCCTTCCTCCTAGAATCAAAAATTTCCAAGAAATTGTGGATGCATTCATATAGAGCTATGCATTTAACATCGACATGGATGTGAGTCTAGAAGAGATATCTACTCTCAAACAAGTTAAGGGGGAAATATTCACATCCTTCTTACAACGATGGTGATCCAAGGCCAACAGGAGCAAATGGACTATGCTAAAAGAACAAAAAATCTACACTATCATGACTAATCTCAAAGGAACCTTGTCATTCCATCTGAAAATGCAATGCATCACCACATATGACTAGTTGATCCCCAAGGGGCTCAATATCGAAAAAGCCCTTATCACACAAGGGGGAACACCTACTTATCAAGACAATCACCCATCAACCAGCTATAATGAAAACCTCACACATGGGCAAAGAAAAAAAATGTCACTAACGATGGTGTCGTTGACACCAAAGTTGTTATTAGTGCCCCAAGGAAAAACACACAAACATATCAACAACCACAAGTCAACAACCAAAATAAAACACAAGCCAACAATCAATTGTTCAATAATCTAAATAATCAAGGGGGACCACCCCCATGAAACAAGTATCCCCCTAAACGAAAATACACACCCCTTGGAGAATCAATTGAATCTATCATGAAAATATTGGTACAAGAGAATCTCATTAAAATCCATGTTTATGAGAACTATTAGGAACCCCAATTGAAACCACCATGGTATAATGAACACCACCTTTGAAATTTTCATAAAATCAAGGGGGCACATGATGGCTAGTTACATGAGATTGAAAAATTTGATCCAAGACCTTATCAATGACAAAACTATAAACATTGAACAACTTGCAGGAAATCAGGACCTCAAGATATACATGATTATGATGCCTGATCATAATAAGGGAAACAATGACAATGGCAAGGGTAAATATAAAAGTTTGAATCATGTTTATGACCATGTTGTTTCATCCATAGGTGAATGGGTCACTGTTGTCAACATCAAGGGAGCTAGATCCGACTATGGAGTCACCACATGTGGTGACAGAGTTACCATTCTTGGACCATCACAACCACCCAAGGCACTAGCCTCTAATCCAAAATTTATTCCCAATGGTTATAATGTCTTGGACCAACTGAAAAGAACTCCCGCACAAATCTCCATCATGAAGTTACTAAAGATCTCACATGTACACAAGAAAATTCTAGAAGAAGCATTGGCTTCATCCACTATCCCCGCATACCTTTTTTCAAACAAGTTCCAAGCTATGGTTGGACATATCACCACCCCACATCTCCTAACATTTTCTGATCAAGACTTCCCAACATAACCATGTCATAATTATGCACTCCATCTCGAGGTCTTGGTCCATAAGAATAAAGTCAAAAAAGTCTTGGTGGATGGGGGTACAGGTCTAAATATTTGTACCCTCAAGCTAATAAAGAATATAGGATTCTCTAAGGATGTCATTGAAAAAGGTAAAGGTATTACAATCAGAGTGTATGATGATCAAGAAAGAGTGTCTTAAGGCACTATTCAACTCCCCATTCAAGTAGGGCCAGCCATCATGGAAACTACCTGCCAAGTCCTTGATCTTGAATTACCCTATAATATTCTCCTGGGGCACCTATGGATTCATGGGATGCAATTTGTTGCCTCTACCTTCCATCAATGTGACAAGTTTCCCCATCAAAATCAAGAGGTCACAATCCACGGTGATCCCGAGCCATTTTATTATTGCAAGGATCTCAAAGCCAAGTACTACAAGATTCCTCAAGTCCCAAAGAATGATGAAGGCCCTACAACTCCATATGTAGACTAATTTACCTTAGCCTCCACTTTTGAGACAAAGACACCTGCCATTCCTGACATCTCTGATATCAAATTCATTATCCAAGACAATGGGTGTGGGGATTACAAAATGAAGAAGAGTTCCTTCATAATAGGAGCGTTACCTCAATCTCCTAGATCTCATGGGAAACCACATCCAAATAACACTTTAGCCTAAACCTTCAAAGTAGACCCTTATAGATTTAGATGTTGGGGGAACCTAAGTTGGGAAGTGGTGGACAAAAAGGATGTATCAAGTCTGCTATACCAAGATGAAAGGCTCGAGCTTGATCTTCCCATGGATGATAATAGAAAATGACTACAAATAATGCAAGGATGGGGCTACAAGAAAAACAAGAAACTCAGACAAAATGACAATGGTTTTCTAGAACCTATCATTCCTAACAAGTGTATAAGGAATCTTGGCCTTGGATATACTCCTCCGAAAATAACCATACTTGGAAAAAGTGCCCTAATTAGAAAAGTGAAAGCTCCCCCTCAATTACCAGTATCCACAGGTTTTCTCTTAGACATATATACCTTTGTCATAGCCGATGTGTGTGATGAGGATCCCATAACTGATTTACCCATGCTATTCAAGGATTCCTCCCTCTCATGATTAGTACCTTATCTTTTGATTCAAACAGCCAAACCAATGAGCAACAACTTGTCTACCCCCAACTCATCGATTACGACCAACGAGGACCACCAATTCGAGACACATTCAAAAATGATGAGTCTCTCTCAAAATTCATGGGATTATGGGATACTCTACCATGCAGAGATCACAAAGTTGGGTTTGAAATTGAGCTAGACACACATTCCTACTATGGGGAAATGATTGAATCCCTCAATTGCAAAAGTGAAAATTTAAGAATAATATCTAGGTCTTTGAGTGAAAACCACACTGTGGCACTCTCTGACCCAAAAATAGTAAAAATAAAGGACACATACAATGGTGAAAACCTCTCAGAGGTGCCAGATGATTAGGGATTCAATCTTTCCCTTAGTGTTATTTATGAAGTGAAGTCAGCAATCTTAGCAGAAAAGTGCAATCTGGTCAACTTGGGAACATAAGATATGCCACATATCACCTTCTATGCAAAATCACTTTTAACAAAAGAACATGAACTCCTAGCTTATTTTCTAAGGGAAAGAAAGGTAAAATTTGCATGGACCTATTCCAACATGCCTGGTCTCAATCCAAAAGTTGTGGTTCACCATCTAGTTGTCTATCTAGAAGTAAAACTAGTAAGGAAAAAACTGAGAAAGATACATCCACAAATAGCATTATTGTTCAAGATGGAATTACAAAAGCTCCTTGATGTTGGTTTCATATGGCCAATTGATTATAGAGAGTGGGTTTCAAATATTGTACCTATTTCAAATCCCACTAGGGGCATCCACATTTACACTTATTTCAGATATTTCAACAAAGCATGTCCCGAGGATGGTTTCCATCTCCCAAACATAGACATGATTGTGGATATCACAACAGGGCATGAAATTCTATCACTAATGGATGGATTCTCAAGGTACAATCAAATAATGATAGCTAAGGATGACCAACACGAGACAACTTTCACTTGTCCATGGGGGACATACTGTTGGAACATGATGCCATTTGGATTGAAGAATGCAAGAGCTACCTATCAAAGATCTATGACACTAGTCTTCAATGATATGATTCACAAAACTATGGAATACTATGTGGATGATATATTGGCCAAATCAAAGAGACGTCGAGATCACATAACAACACTAAGCTCCATCTTTGATAGGATAGAAGAATACAAGGTTAGGCTCAATCCAAAAAAGTGTCTTTGGTGTACAATCAGGCAAGCTCCTAGGGTACATTGTATCTATGAGAGGAATCGAGATAGACCCAACCAAAGTCAAAGCAATTCTCGAGATGGAGGCACCAAGAACCTTGAAGCAATTGAGAAGTTTGCAGGGAAGACTCCAATCCATTCACCGGTTTATAGCACAATTGGTGGATAAGGCTATCCCATATTCTCATCTACTCCACAAGGGGGTTAGCATACAAATGGGTCAAGAAATGTGACCGGGATTTCAATAAGATCAAGGAGTACTTGCTCACACCACCAATTCTCATGCCACCAATTCTAGGTAAGCCATTGATCCTATATATATTGGAAACAACAACAACCCTTAGTGCTCTCTTAGCTCAACATGATGAAAATGGGAAGGAGAGAGTTATTTACTACATCAGTAGAACCATGGTGGGACACGAGCTGAATTACACATCCATTGAGAAGGCTTGCCTAGCAGTCTAATTCACTACACAAAAATTCAGACAGTATATGCTAGCACATCAGATAAAACTCATTGCCAAGATAGATCCTCTCAAGTATCTGCTTTCTAAAGCAATGCTCATAGGGTGAACAACTAAATGGGTTATGATAACATGACATTGAGTACATAGAATGGAAGTCCATTAAAGGAAAAGTAATTGCAAATCAGCTGGTAGAGGCATGATGTATTCACAGAACCCACTTGTATCAAAGTTTCCCGATGATTCCATCTTTAACGTAAGTGTAGCAGATCACTAGAAAGTGTAGTTTGATGGATCCTACACACATCATGGGTTAGGAGCTGAAATCTTCTTCATTATACCACAAGGAGATTGCATACCCAAGTCATATAAGTTATCTTTTCCTTTCACAAACAATATTGTAGAATATGAGGCTCTTGTCATAGGACTCGGAATAGTAGTACAGTGGCAGATCATGGAATTCAAAGTCTATGGAGATTCACAGCTAATCATAAACTAGATCAATTATGAATACCAAATGAAGGATGACAAATTAACCCCATACAAGAAACTGGTGGAAAGCCTCAAAGAATTCTTAATTGATATCACATTTGAGCAAATACCAAGGGAAAAAAATAGAGCAATAGATGTTATGGCAACAATTGGATCGCTACTAGATATCCCACACAACATCCCTAAGAAATAATTCTTTGTAGAGCAGCTTCTCGTACCAACATTCGAGGTACTAGAGTCTAAATTCGTGTGTGAAATCATTGGTCCTGATGATCCCTGGTATCATGATATATACACCTACTTGAGAATAGGAGTCCTCCCTGCTGATATCACCCCAAACCTTAAAAGAACATTTTTCAAGAAGTCATCCCGCTTTATTATGTTAGGAGACACCCTATACCATAGGAGTATCAAGGGAACCCTTTTGTGATACCTAAATGTTGAGGAAGCTTTGACTACTTTAACTAAGGTACACAATGGAATTTGTGGGGCACATTCAAGTGGTATGACCTTGGCTAAGAAACTACTGAGGACTGGGTACTATTGGCCTACAAGGGAGAAGGAAGCACACGACTATGCCCAAAGATGTGTGCAGTGTCAACAATATGGGGACCTCATCCATGCACTACCTCAGGAGCTCCACCCAATCATTACACTTTGGCCCTTTTCATAATGGGGGCTCGATCTCATCGAAAAAATCACACCCACCTCAATCAATGGTCATAAGTTCATCATCACCACCATGGAGTACTTCACGAAATGGGTAGAGGCCATTCCAATGACCTATATTATAGGAAAACAGATTTCCAAGTTCATCCTAAACTACCTAATTTGCTGCTATGATGTCCCTCAAGCCATTATCTTAGATAATGGGACACCTTTCAAAAACTAGGATGTTCGGGACCTATGCAAAAAGTTCAATATCCAACATCACTTTTCTACTTCATACTACCTCCAGGGAAATGACCAAGCTGAGGGTACCAATAAAACCATCTTGAAAATCTAAAACAAAATAGTCAATGAAGTTGGTCGTGACTGGCACCTATAGTTGAATCCCGCCCTATGGGCCTACTGAACAAGTATTTGCATGCCCACAATTTTAACCCCATTCTCCTTGGTCTACAGATCAAAATACATCCTTCCTATTGAGATTGTGCTCCCATATTTAAGAATATCATTGTAAAATATCATTACAGATGAAGAATATTAGGTATCATGGTTGAATGAGCTAGAACTATTGGATGAATGGTGCATGGATGCCTTAAACCATTTGCAAGTCTACCAAAACCATCTTAAGTGAAGCTACAACAAGAAGATTAGGAGTTGTACCTTTCAAGTCAGAGAGCTCATATTGAAGGAGAATCAAAAAAATGTACCAAATCGAGATAGCAAGGGAAAGTTTGATCCCAATTGGTTGGTTCCCTTCATCATCACAACAAGCTACAAGTCAAGAGCATATTAGTTATCCACACCAAAAGGTGAGCCTTTGCAAGAGCCTATCAATAGCTCCCATCTAAAAAAGTTTTATGCCTAAAATTGCAAGGTATAAATCCAAAGTCAAAAAAAATCAAAAAAATATATAAATAAATAAAAAATCAGAAAAAATGATTGAAAACAGTAAAGAAAAAAATTGTCCTCTAATGAAAACCACTTCAATGGCACTTTGGGAAAGTACCTTGGTGAAAACCTGGAGAACAGACGCCTCATGTAAATAAGTACTTTCCATCCACCA
The DNA here is from genome assembly GCA_007258455.2 of Sequoia sempervirens. NCBI lineage: Eukaryota > Viridiplantae > Streptophyta > Pinopsida > Cupressales > Cupressaceae > Sequoia > Sequoia sempervirens. The sequence goes on from VDFB02275142.1 coordinate 114,824, forward strand.
TGATCTCTACGGCTTGTTCTGCATCGTTCATCCATCACACTTCCATATCTCCATCCATCATCCATCTGTGTATGCATCATAGCTTGATCTTGTGTTCATATCATAATCCCTCCTATTACTAGGCCCATTCCTAAGGTCAGTTTTTCCTAACTATATATCAGAGTAGTCTATCGTACCACACTAGGAGCATGTTCTTATTTGGATCCGATTCGTGTATATTCTTGAAATCTTCCTTAAAATCAAAAGATCCAAAAATATTCAAAAAATAAAAAAATCTAGAAACATTCAAAACACATCAAAATCCAAAAATAAGTTAAAAAGTCAGGAAAAGTAAAAAAACAAAGTCATCTTGTTGAACTACAGGTCTCTAAGCTCTGAACATAGGAAATTCCATCATTGATGTGCCCCCGAGACACTTAGGTTAGTCCTCTAGGAGCTCGTCAAAATAAACTGGCAATCCATTTGTTCATATCTCATTAATAAACGAGTCTGTGTCAGTCAAACTACATGGTCTCTATGTGTATAATGTAGGCAAGTCTAATCTTTGATCATCCCTCAAGGCCCCTAGGATAGGTCTTTAGGTTAGGTTCTTGGTCAAAATCTCAGAAAACCAAAAAATAATTGAAAATTTTGAAAATCAAAAAATTTGCAAAACATCTTGTAAATGCCAAAAACAACCTCAAAACATTTCAAAAATATCCAAAAAAATCCAAATATTTGAAAAAATAATCCATCCCATTTCACGATCACCCAAAATAAACATCCACTCATAATAAATGGTTGTCACCCCAACCTTTGGTGAAATAATCAGAAACAAGTCTAGCAGGTTAAAAGTGAAAACTCAAACGTCAAGGTCTCAAGTCTAGGTCAGTAGGTAAACAAGTTGGTCAAATCTTGATATTAATAGTCCATCATCCAATCAATCCAAAAATCATTTGATAACATCATGTCCTAGGATGCATCCTTCCTACAATGGACATCATCATCAAGCATCACCATCGTTTAGTCTTGGCTAGAGGTATGAAGAGCATTAGCTTGATTGTTTATTTGATCTTTGTCTTTTGACTTATCTTATTGCACTCATTCCAATGACCTCTCGATGATGTCTAAAAAAAGGGATTTAGAGAGAAATGAATGGGGAAATGATCATTATCTTTTATCGGTTGTTCTTGTTGGATATTCTTGTAATATAACTTTGGTCATGTGTGCTTTGTTTGGTTTGTAGGGAGGTTGTTTTAGGTGTATTGTTTACCACATAGGAAGGCTTTCCTTTCTATGTTTTGGTCTAAGATGTTTGGAATATTCGAAATACATTATAAATAGTGTTTTGTATACCAGGTGTGAACAAGGATACTCCTATCTGATTGTCGAGTCAAAGTCCATTGCACTAGGTACAACACCATCCTGGTTGTCTATACTTTGATTCATCGTACCTATGTGTGTTATCAAACATAAGGTAAGTAAGCCCTTTATCCTAATTCCTGGTAAGCGAAACATCATCCATCTCTCATCCTCATCTCTAATAAAGTCTCGTCAGATCATGGACTTGTTGGATCCTCTTGTCACCATCTCATTTCTTCTTTCTTCTCTCCATGCTAACATGTTACCATGATAGTTAACTAAACATCACCAATGCATCCATCTTACATCCACAAACCATCAACATGTTGCATATCATCCATATCATAATAGAAAACACTGATTACCTCACATACATTGCATTCTCATCATTGCATAATATAGATTGGTTATTCTAAGCATCTCATACATCATACATTTACATCCATTGCATAATTGTATAGGCATCATCACATCATCCATACATGCATAGAAAAGATACTAAAAAGGAAAAAAGAGAGCATATAATAACATTCCATACATCTCATAATCATAATACATCGCATCATCCATTTTTTGCGTTATCATTTAAGGAATAATATAGATCTATTAGTCTAAGAATATTAAAAATCATTTGCATATCATAAAAATTTGCATCCATACATCCATACTCCATACATCATCATCATAAAAGTACATAGAAATAATATGAAAAAGGAAATGCATTTGTAACACCCATAAACATCTACATAATCATCCATCACATAGAGTAAAAGGCCATGTATCATATCATATAGAATTGCATTGCATAAAAATAGAATATCAAATGCATCCATCCATAAAGCATAAATAAAGTAGTCACATCAGATCCTAAATCGATCATATCATATATATGTCAAAAATTCATCACTGTCATGGTACAAATTTGACTCAAGTGTGTATATGAATCAATGTACAATGCCCACATGGTATCATATCATATAGAATCACATTGCATAAAAATTGAATATCAAATGCATCCATCCATAAAGCATAAAAAATGAAGACACATCGCATCCTAAATCGATCATATCATATATATGTCAGAAAATCATCACTGTCATGGTACAAATTTGACTCAAGTGTGTGTATCAATCAGTGTACAATGCCCATAGGGCTATCAAAAAATGGAGCTTGTGGGTCCCAAAAAGAATTGAATTTTGTGATCAAAATACTGAGTGTGGCAGCTAACCCTAGTGGCTGCTCCCCTCACCTAGATGCCTCTCTGGCTGGTCATCTGACTACCTAAATCCTATTTGTTGGGAATAGTCTAACACCCAAGCAGCTGAGGGTACAGCTTGCTGATAATGGAACTTGTAGTACTCAGCCTCTCTGACAGCATCACGATACATCCATGTTGGTACTGTCCTCCCTTGGGATGAGGCAACCATGCTCTCCAACTATTGCCTCTAGTCGACCTCCTAGGCTAGCTGCAACTTTGTCGCTTGCCTCTGCTGGAACTTATGATCTCTCTCTGTAGTGAGGTTTTGGACCTACTGTCTAGCCTGATCCCTCTTGGTCATGACTATTTGTAGCTATGCCTGCAACTCCTAAACCTGCCCCTGTAACTGTTGAATCTACACATCCCACTAATCTGGCTATTGTACTTGAGGTGGCTAATGTGGTTGGCAAGGCTGTTGGTCCCTCTACTGATCCCCCTGCTAATATGACTATTGCGGAGGTTTCCCACCTCCCCTAGGTGCTCCAGGAACTTATCCCACCTATGCTCTCCTAGTTGTCCTACCTGGAGGTCTCCTTTATGGAAGTGCTACCCCTAGAACTATCAGCCAAGGTGGGGGTCTGAACCAATTGTCATATGCATGTGTAGTTCCTAGATCTTCCTGCCCCTAATCATAGGCCCATGGCCTAGCCACCAACTTCCAAGGAATCAACTGCATTGGATGTTGGAATCATCTATCCCCACATGGTCTCTCTAGATGATTTGGAAAATATGGCCACATACCGATCATCTGGTCGATCCTAAACATCTCCAAACTAGTGGACCACCATGTTTGGCAGGTAGCGCTCTATGATCATATGCTCTCGCCCCTGCATCAATCGATCTTGTCGAGCATAGAATAACTAATATATTTCATCATACCAAGCAAGCATCTATAACCAGGGCCTCCATATGAATATTGTCATCTCGTCTATGACTCGATGCCAGTGGGGTAGACCTAGCCATCCTATATGCCTCAAGGTGATCCCACCCTTGTATCTCCAAACCACTGGATCATCAGGCTCTGTATCAACCACATTGACCATTAGGCAGAGCATGACAATGTGCTCCCAGGCCCAAATATGCAACAAAGTAACACCAGTACCAATCGCTCAGCTGTCGCAGTATGGAAACTCATGCAAATCATGGTATAAGAAGGCTAGCATCACTAGTCCCCAAGCAAACAAAGTCCTCTTGTGTAGCATCCTCTCCCAGGCCAAGCCCCATCCTGGACTGAACTATCAACCTCGCCGATCTGGAGCTACCAATCTGTATATAATTGTAGCCACAATCAGTCGAAAAGTTGACACCCAACCTCTGTAATACTCTAGATCAAGTTGGCCCTCAACAAATGTGAGATCCTCTATCTCCATGATCTCAAAACATGCATCATTGTTGGCATCAATGTCATATATCACTTGATCACCATGTATCAGCAACCAAAGGATCCACCATACATCCTCCAAAGTAACAATCGCCTTGCTAGTGGGAAGATGAAAGGACAAGGTCTCACTATGCTACCTCTTTGCCAACACAATCATCATCGCCAAGTGGGTCTGGAAAACAGGTGCATAGGTGATGTACCAGAGCCCAATCTCCCCCAAGTGCTCCTATCATAACTTGTGCAAACCACTCAATCTGCTCAACACCAATGGTCGATGCTCGCGTGAAAGCATGGGTTCTCTAATCTCCTACACCCATGAAGCCATAGTGTCAAAATTTGTAAAAAGACCTGACCCCATTTGGATTTTTCGACATCAAAACAATGAAGGTGTTGCTATTTGCAAGGGAATCACCATTTGAAAATGCAAAACAAACCACAACATCACCATTTACACTAGCGAGCCCTTTTAACCTGAAAACCCTAAACTCAAACTTGACCGTGGTGTTGCGATTAACACTAGCATTGCCATTTGGAGTTTGGAACCCTAAAATCAAATTGTGACACAACATAACAATTCATGTAAGTGACACTATTTGAGCCCTAGCATCACTTATTTTTCACTTTGAGCATCGCTATATAGCGACGCTGGGGACTTTGACTTTTCAAAACATAATAAAAGTGCTTAAAAATCAAATTACAAAGCTGGGTTAGGGTCACATACCAATGGTCCTGCACCTTGAGGTCTTTGGTGCATGTGGACTCACTCAGAAATGTGTCAAGGAAGCACTCTTTATGCCATTTTGTAGGAGGGTCAGAGCTCAAAAGGCTAGAAATCTCAAAGTGTGCAAAAATGAATGGAAAGTGACCCCTCCAAGCCTATTTAAACATGAAAATTAAGGTTTTTTGCCCTGATTTAGCCATCAAACAAGGGTTTTGCACCCCCGACACCATTTTCTCCCAACCCAACCTCATTTCACATCATTTTTTCATGTTTTGGCACATTTTCAGCATCCGGACCCTTTCTGGACCCGCCAAATGACTTGTCTTTTTTTCAAGAAATCACCCAAAAGTCCAAATATTCGTCCAATCTCTTGAGGGGGAAGTTTACCAGCATAATTCTTCTCATTTGGGCATTAGTGGGGCATCTGAAAAAAAAAAAAAAAAATTGATCCCGACAAGGTTGTTCTTTGAACCAACGCAGTAGGTACATTGCTTCAAAGAGGTTCAAAATGTAGATATGCAAATTATCTCGATTGATATCATACACTCGACTCTAATTCACTAACTTCAATTCTTCCTTGATCACTTCTTTACTAATCATTTAATTGAATAATCTTTATTTAATTAAATTAATTAAATTTCCTCCTTAATCAAATAATACACTCTATTAGATTATTCATTATATTTCATCTTTGATTAAATAAATCAACTTTATTTAATTGAATTCTAATGTTTCCTATTTGATTAAATAAATCAATTTTTATTTAATCAAATCCTAATGTCCTCTTTGTGATTAAATAAATTAACTTTATTTAATTATATCCTAAAGTTCTTGATTTAATTGAATAAATCAAATTTATTTAATTAAATCCCTAATCTCCCAACTATCCTCTTATTTGATTTAGATAAGTCTAAATATCTAAATCAAACTAACTTCATCTAAGTTAGTTAATCCTAATTAACTCCTAACACTAATCCTCCATTCCTCTAGCTTTTGCAAGTTGCACATGTAAATCAATTTATTTGATTTATTAATTCCTCTATTTTCATTCAAATGTGGCATATTCTTGGAATATTCCACTTATTTGAATTCTCCCTCCCAAAGGACTTTTGTCCTCCAACTTGGCATTTAAGGCTCTTACATGTCCTCTCCTTGAGCCAACTTGGCATTAACTCCACTTACATCCCCTCTTGCACAAGTCACTTCTTCAAATTCAAATCCACCTACATGCATTTAACATGCACATTGTCCAAAATGTGCTCCACTCTCCTTCATTAGCATGTTGACAAGTGGCACAATACCATTGGTTCAAATGTTAATCCCACATTCATCCTATTCCTCATTCTTCAATCCTTCTCCATTATAAATAGAGGCCTTCTCTATTTGATTTGGCATCCACAATCCATGTAAGATCACTATTCTCATTTGAATCCACAATTATTAACAAGTTTTATGCAAGGTTATTATAGTCATTTTGAATCCATTCTCATCCACATTTCATCCATGTTAGTATAGAACTTTAGCAATCTTAGCAAGGTTATTGACATTTTGCATCAAGGAGCACACAATCATCATCAAGCTTATCAAGGAATTGGGAAAGGGTTTCTTTCCACATCAAAGAAGCACCAATTCCCCCATGGGATGCTAGTTTGAGCATTTTGAATAAGATTTCATTAGCTTTCATTTAATATTTTATCTTGTTTTCTTGTTCTTGTGTTTGAATGAATTTCATGGGGAATGTTTGGTTTAAACTTGTTTGAGGACTAATGTTTGCTTGTTTTTCCATGTTTGAGTAGGTTTAGGCAAAGCATTCTACAGTTAAAAAATCTTGTGTAATCATATAAGGCACTAGAGTAGCATATGGCATAAATATGGAATCGAAGAGCATAAACACATATCAGTTCATTTAAGGAAATAAGTCCCTAGCACTTGGTGATAAAAAATGGAAATATGTGACATGCAACCAAAATTATAGGGAAGGCCTCAATGTAACACTTAGAACATGGTTATGTCATCCAACTTGAAGGAATAACTCTCAATTCCCCTCTCTGTGGATATTATCTACTTGGGATGTGAATGGATCACATGAGCATAATAATGTAATATGTAGCTATGCAAGATCATATTGAATAATAGCTAGGTACATGTGGGTAAGATAATGTAATAAATAATAAATTTATAAAAATAGAGGAAATTAATTCAATGACCCCCAATGTAAAATATGTGACAATGATTACATAAAACAAGGGGGAAGAGTGGTGTCATTGATGTGACTCAAAATATGTACCAATGTAGGATTATAGTCAATGTAATAATAAAATAATATAGTCTTGAATCGGGTGCTGTCATAATAGTGGTTTACAATTCCTGAGATGAACGAATTTTAGCTGAAATCACATATTTTTAGAAAATATAATGATTTAAGCCTTAAAAAGTTCCATTTTAAGGATTCCAATTGAAGAGGGTTTGATCAAATCACCTTAGATCAAACCCCCTTGGATAGAACCTCGCTAGTTTTAAACCATACCTATAAATGCATCTCCTTTACACCTATCAAAATGCTAATAAAAAATCACTTTTGATTTAGATTTTGGGGGATCAAATGAATTCATTTAATTTTTTTTAAATGATTATGGTATTCCTCAAAACAAGCTATCCAATGAATATAATTTTATTATGTTTTGGTTTTGTTATGTATTTGTTTTTAAGTTTTATTAAACATAGGTTTTTCATCTAAAATGAATTTCTTTGTTCACATGTGGAAAATAGAATATTATCAAAAAAAAAATTTAAAAATATGAGTGCACCAGATATTTAAGTCCTTGATCCAACAAAAAAATAAAATAAAAATTTTGACATATACAAAAAGTTATGCTGCTATACAACAAGGCAGGTTCCAATTGTAATTTGTTTGATCTTGAAACTTGATTAAGGAAAAAATATTCAATAAAAACTATCTAACCAAGTGGAAGAGATATCAGAGTTACAAATCTAAATTTGAAAGAATTAGAATTTTATCCTTCATGGAAAAAAGGCTGCTATACTCTAAGGCCACTTTTGAAAAATGTTGTTTTCTAAAAAAATCTATTTTCGGGAGATGGAAAAGAAGTGCAATTTGATTTCAAAAATTTTGAAAAAAATATTTTTAGAATCTACAGACAAAATTTGATGAGACTCTAGTTTTCACCATCTTTAAATTCCTCACAGTTTAGCCGCTATAGGTGCCCAAATGTGAAGATTTAGTTAAAAATAATAATTTCAGTGTCCAGTTTGGCCAAAAATTGTAAACCACTATTATGGGATCACCCAATCACTAAGCATCATGGTATAATCAGTATAGTGTAATTATGTCCATAGATAAGTATGAAAGCATGCATAAATAATATTTAAACTTGAAAAAATATATGAATTCATGCATCTGATTTACTATGTGTTCAAGGCACATGGTATAAACATGATAAAATCAATGAAGATCAACATGTGTCACATCAAGAAATTTCAATGTGTATAGATAGGCATCATAAGTCAATGTGATCATTTTTATGTTTCATGTCAAAAAATATCCTTAGCCTATGAATAATTCTATAATAAATACATTATGTGTACAAAATGAGCCCAATTGTGTGTAGACCAACTATTAATGTGATTAATTTATGTTATCATGTATATGATAAAATTTAATAAAAAATAAAGTTCAAAAGGTGCATGGTTTAAAAGAAAAAAATATATATAATTACATATATAAGAGAACATGAATAGGAAAACATAACTTTCATTTTTGCATCCACCCTTGAGAAATAATTACACTCAAATCTCTAGAGTATTCATTAATTATTATCATAATAGAGGTATAAAGGAGTAGTGACCCAACTTGGAGTGATAAAATGTGAGTCTAGCTTGAGCATGAAAGTTGGCATGCATATAGTATGTCATCTAAAAACCCTAATTTTTTGCACTTTATTTTAAATTTTGATTATTTTAAATTTCTTCAAAATTATCTACTTTTTGAAATAGTATAATTTTCATTATAATTTTGTGACCATAGAATCTACCCCTAGGATCATCTTTGAGTTATGATTCTAACACATTGACTTCATCTCAACCAAAAAATAGTGATATCAAAATATAACATGTCATTACCCATTATAATTTGAGCATATATTATATTATAATGATATTTGTTTTATTATTTTTAGATACAATCCAAGGTATGGATATATAAGAATCTGCATAAAATCTAGGTAGTTATTATATGTGCATTACCTTTAAGCTATGCAGCATGGATACTCATATAGGCAATGGACTTTAGAAATATAATCAAATTTACCATTATACACTTTGATATGTGCATGCTCACAATAGTCATTGAGTGATGGGATGTAAACATTACAACATTTCACTTACCCACAAGTGAGATGGTAGTAATTCTTAAAATATACAAAATATTATAGAAATAGCTATTAGAGGGATACAGATATATTTCTATATCACCATGATATGTAAGGATCAATAGTTACTTCAAATTTTCACATGTTAAATATGTTGTTGTCTTGAGGTTTCATGCCATTTCCCAAGATTACACTAGGTAAAGAGTCTCAAGAGAATAAGTAGATTTTGTTCACTATTGGCCTCTTCAATATTCTAAATAATCAAAGATCTTATATAACATTAACTAACCTAAAATTATGTAGGGAGATTTAGGATAAATAGATATTTTTTTTTAGGGAAGTCCATAGCCCAACTATACTATGACTTCTATGCACTCATTGATGAGAAATGTATGACTCTTCAAGAGGTGGGTTGATGAGAATCTATAAGTTTCATGCCCCCTAAGAGAACTATCTACTAAAAATAATTTATTTATAGTATTGGTGTCCCAATGGGACACCATGGATATAGGTAGTTAGATAAAGGATTGAATCCTTAAATCTTGCAAATATCTATTCATCAAATTGACACTTATAAACATCATTTAAATCCTATATCAATAAGTGTCCATGTTGTTGATGATACATTCTAGTTAGTTCATATATATCAATTTTTGTATATGTATATTTGGTATGTGTAGCATTGTTATACAACTATTTCAATATAACTATGCATTGTACTAGTTCTTATTATGATAGATTGTTCTCATTGACCCAAAACCCTAATCCCTATACCCTATACACTTAAACCTATAACCTCAACCCTATACCTTAAACACTAAACCTTACACCCTCAACCCTCATAGGGGGTGTTAGAACTGTAAAATTTTGAAAATTTTACAGTTGTTTATATTCATGAATTTCCAAAGAAGTCCCTACCATAAGCACAAGAATCCTCTCTTCATAACATTTTTTCCCATATTCTGTCATGTGGTCCCAGAGAATTCATCTAACCTTAAATATTTTAATGTATGATTCATATCGACAAGAGATGGTGAGGGTCTCCCCAATCCATAAAGCATTTTATACTAACGTGTGTCTTTTGCAGTCTATCGGCAAGAGACCAAGATTGTCTTACCGATAAAATTTCATTTGGTAATACACATTGGGCAAACACAACTCATTGTCTCAGCGAAAGAAAGATCCTATCGGAAAGACAATATGCATCGACGAGAGTCATATCGAGCCTATTGGTGTCTTACTGATTGAAAACATAGAGACATATCGGTGAGACAAAATCCATCAGTGTAATGTCCTGGAGCATTCATTTGGTCTCATTGATAAAGCAAGAGTGGATTCCGTCAATGATTATTGGGATGAAGTCAAGGAGCCTTGCCGACCCATATGTCACACTGATAGGATTGTGTTAGTAAAGTACTTGGTGGTAGGTATTGAATATCGGCGAGACTAGTTTCATTGGAGAAAGATATGAGAACCACGCCGAGTGTTGTTCCATCGGCAAGAAAATAATTGTCTCAACAACCAAAAAATAGACCAAAGGATATATCTCGGCGAGATATGAAATAAGCGGAGGAACATCTGCCTGACTTGTAAAGTCACAACGACATGTTTTCATCGATGGGAGTTATAGCGATATACTTGAGATTGAAGGGATAACTCTCGGGGAGACTTGAAGTGTCAGGGAAACTATAGGATGTCTTGGCAGATGTTTTAATGAACGTTGGTAACAGCCATAATAAAGAGGCCGCCCAAGATTTGAAAATGTCTCATCGACAATATTACATGATGTGATAGTGAGAATTTTGAAAAAGGACCTGCTACACTCGTGTTTCAGCTAAAACATTAATGGCACGACGAAGCACAAATAACTACATGAATTAAGGAAAATTCAATTGGAAACATTAGTGTGGAATTGATAGCAGAGGAAGCAGAAGGGCGAACAAAGAAACATGGCATTCTTTCTATCCAAAGATTCTGAGCGAGATACAGTAAGTTATTTGCACCTTAGTTCCTATAATTTTTTACTTCTGTAACTTTTGAGGAATGGAATCCACTAGCTCAGGAAAATCAAAAGGTAGAAAATATGGTGAAAGCAGTCAGCCTAAAGGGAAGAAACAAAAAATTGAAATAGAGCATGAAGGCACTGAACGAAGGCTGAATCAAGATCTCATTGACCAATTACCTGGCTCTGGACCTAAAGCCAGCCGATATGCACAACTTAGGGTAGAAATAGATAAATTGGATGACAAGTGTAAACTCATAGGAGATGTTTGGACTTCAATAAGAGGTTATGAATTGTTTAGCTTTCATTACTATTAGAGAAACTGTTTTAAACTAGTATGCAACCCATGGAAGCTTAATTTGGGAAAGCTAGTGTGCCCTAATGTATTTGTTAATGAAAAATTGGTAAAATTGTTGGTTGTCCATTATAATTCGAATCTCAAAGCTATATGTGACCCATCCAAGAAACCACTAATACACATCAAAAGATACAATAGGTGAGGTTTTCAATTTGGAAGGGGTTTGCAATGAGAAAATCATATGTGAAGAATTAGAAAGGGAGTTCGAGAGAATGGACACTACTATAAGTGTAGCTGAGGTTGCCAATTCAATGTGATTAGATGCAAGATGGAAAAACTAGTTCCCTCTACGATAAATGCATGGACACCCCTTTCAGCGTTGACCTTTGAACCATATATATGAAGTATAAATTTATTTTCTCGGTAGGCCAAGTATTGGGAATGGACGTCCCTGAATATATGTCAATTGTGCCTATGATAATTTTGGCAGATATCAAGTATCACAATTCTAGACCACTTGATTATGCCTCATACATTTTTAAGGGGCTTGATTTTGGGTTGATGGCAATAAAGGGAGGAGCCTCTATTTTACATCTTAGGCATTACTCATTGTTAATGCACATGGTGTTGTATTTTGGACAAGAGTTAGGGCTGTGGCCTCAGGAGATGAGAATTTCCCAATTTGACAAGGAAGGCAAGACATTACCTATTCAATTATGGATAGTTGTCTGGGATAGCAGGTTTTCTAACTCTAGTTTTGTACACTTTGAGGAGTTTTTTTGTGAAAGCATCATACAAATTGTATAATCATCCATGTGATTATTCTTTATCTGAAGAGATAAAGAGGTTTCTCAGGCCTAAGTACTTCAATGGGCCAATTAGTCATAACTGGGGGGATTGGTATTGCTTGGAGGATGATACCATGATCAGGGTTTATGGATTTGAAGATGCTCCATTCATTTTTCCTAAAACAGTTTCACATAGGATCGCATACTTGGAAATTGTTAGACAAATGGAATCTTCTAGTGTTATGAATTTGAGCTCCTTTGGAAAGTAGGATTTCATGCCCAGTACATTATACTTTGGTGAATTTACTGTATTAGCCAAGGAAGGATACAATTTGATCCTTGATAAATTACTATAGTACAATATGAAAAGAGGACCACCTAGAAACAATTTTGACCCAGAAGGGTACATCAATTCTGCTAAAATGAGGATAAACTTTTGAGGGTATCAACATGTGCCCTATCAATTTGATGATATGATCTGGAACCTGGAAGTTGAAGAAGTAGAAATTGTGATCAAAAAATATAATCAAGGGTTGCAGGACACAGAGTTGTTATCTTCTAAGGAGGAGGAATCTGAGGATAATGTTCCACAAGACCAACCAAATAAGATGTCAAGATTGAAAACTCAACATTACACTTGCCCTACTAGGGAATTGAGTGCTGAAGAGAATGTAAATGCAGATGCAAGGCATGTAGAATACAAATCGTTTGTAGCTGATGATGAATTTGTAAACTCTCCAGAGTTTAAGGCATTCTTGTACAAACAAAAAGGAAAAGAAATAAGAGAAAAGGTTGACAATATCACATCAGGTAATGAAGAACAATTACTAAATGACCTAAAGGTGTGCGTGGACAGAGAGATGGAAAATATGACCCCTAGAAAGGGAAGGAAAATGTTGGAAGATGTCGGTGTTATGATTTTTCCAGGGTTGGATCTCAATATTGCACTAGTTTTTGATAGTTTCTTGAAAGATAGTAATACTACAAACAAGCTCAGCACAAAAAAAGTGACAGAAGTGTATGCAGGGTCGAAATACAATACAGATGAAGGGTCATTAATGATTTGGGCCTTATATCCACCTCATAGGAAATTAGTTATCATTGATACCAAGAAATAATTCGGGCATGTCATGAACTTAAAGGTTGGAGAGGCTGATCCTGTGGCTACTGCAGAAATTGGAATTAATGTAGCAAAACTAAACAAAGCTCAAATTCAGATGTTGATCAAGGAGAGGGAAATGTACAAAATGAATAACGAGAGGATGTTGAGAGAAAATGATTACCTGAAGGATTTTTTAGGGGTCACAATGAAATCAACCAAGCTGCTCACTTGTGGTGAAAGTTCACAAGCAAAAGATCACTGGGAAGGATCAAGTGCCTACTCTCAAGGGAAATATGATACACTTGCAGCAATGATTAAGAAAAGACAAGCCAGTCTAGCAACTTGGTTAAATAAGCTCTAGTGAACACATTCACAGAAATTTGTTGCATTGCAAGAACACAAAAGAATGGATGGTAGGATTTTGGAGAAGTTTCAAGAAATAAACTAGAGAGACATTTCTAATAATGTAGCCATTGAGGCTATAAATAATTTTATGAATAAGCACTGAGACTTCTTTGAAAAATTGTAAGGGGGTGCACAGGGATTGATAAATGCCACCAGAAAAGAACTGACTGCATTCTTTGACGATGAAGGAGAATTAAAAGAAATGACTAGGTGGAAAAGTGAAAATGAATCAATACTGCAAGATATTCTGAAGATAGCAACCGCAGAAGATACAACACTAGATGAGGCATGCAAACAGAATGAGAAGATGGTAAGAATGGAGATCACAATCTGGAATGTAGTGGGAGATGCAGATACACATAAGCACCGGGATTATGTGGACCACTTATCAAAGATTCATTTATGGCTTAATAGAGCTTAATTGTCTTTTAACCTATTGTTGTTTTAACATATGACATTTTTGAAAGGATGCATCCTTTCAAGTAGTTGATGTATAAATATCCGTTTGGGTAGCGAAACAGGATATAATAGAAGAAAAGATAGGATATAATAGAAAGATACAGTAGATTAAAATGTCATACTATGAGACTATGATGCATGTTTGAAATTATGGAGATATCAATGAAAATCATTTGATGTGGTGGCGTATTTCTGGTATCAGTTGTTTGTTGTGTTCATTGAAAGTATTATTGAAGTTGTCTCCAAGATTGATGTTTTCTAGTTATTTAAATTGATATAACAAGTTTATATTCAGTTTATCAATGCACATTTCTTGTATATGTATGGTTGGTTGATTGGTTCTTTTCAAGAAAAGATTAAATCCTTTTAGTTGATCATAGTAATTAGGGAATCTCATTTGGATCATTAAGAAGAACTTGGTAGTCATATTCTTGCATGTTTATACAAGTTATAAACTAAAATATATGTCGAACAATTAGAATACTTGCCAAAAAAAAAGTTACTCATTTTAGATTTCTCATTTGACTCTGCATACCCAATAAGGCACTAGTCTCTACATTTTCACCATTTAGTTTTACTCATTTTTACATCTGTTAACTGAACATATTGGGTTTTAGCTTTGATATTGCTATACAATCTATACCAAATCACATTTTATTTATCCACTCCCATTTTCCACTATGGGTAAAATACTCTAAAAGAAATAAGCATAAGTCAAGTCTATCCCATTCATATAGGTATACCCGCCTAGGTCCAACAACACCTTAAGAGAAGAAGGTTTAAACCATTTAGACCTTGTTTGTAACCCTGAAATGTACCAAGAGATTTGCAACCTCTTGAG
>VDFB02275143.1:0-36359 GCA_007258455.2 Sequoia sempervirens
GTCTTGAAGGCGAAAAAACAAAAAATCATGATGTTTTATATGTAGAAGGATTGAAGCATAATCTCTTAAGTGTGATTCAAATGTGTGATAAAGGCTACAAGCTTTCATTCAGTGCTAAAGGTTGTGAAATCAGAAAGACCAATACTAGATAGTTGGTTGCAGAAGGAATCAATATTGACAATGATGTATATCATCTTAATAAGGTAAATGGACATAATTTCTTTGCAATACAAAGAGAATTAATTTAGCTATGGAATAGAATATTAGGACACATCAATTTTGATGATCTTGTGAGGATTAGTTCAAAAGGAATGGTAAGAGACATGCCAAAAATCAAGAAGCCTCAGTCTACTAGTTGCAAACCATCTCATGAAGGAAAATAGACAAGGAATAGATTTCCTACCAAGGAATATTCTACAACACAGCCATTGGACTCGATTAATACTAATCTATGCGGACCAATGAGGATGAAGAGCTTACAAGTCGATAGGTATTTTATGATACTTATTGATTAATATTCTATAATGACTTGGATTAATTTTCTAAAAGATAAGTCAAAAGCTTTTGAGAAGTTTAAATCATTCAAGGATATGGTTGAGAATGAAACCGAAAGAACAATCAAATGTTTGAGATCAGACAAAAGTGGAGAATTCACTTCTAACTGATATGATGGATTCTATAAGTTGCATAGAATCTAAAGATGATTTTTTGCACCCAAAACTCCTTAGCAGAATGGAGTTTTTGAGAGGAAGAACTAGACCGTACAAGAGATGGCCATAACAATGTTAAGTCAAGAAAAGCTATTAGATATGTACTGGAGAGAAGTAGTTCAAATTGTAATATATATTTTGAATAGAGCTCAAATCATACCAAGGGATGTTAAAAAACCATATGAACTGTTGAAAAGAATACTAGCTTCAATTAGACATCTCAAGATATTTGGAAGCAAGTGCTACATCAAAGGGGATGAAGAGCATTTGGGTAAGTTTGATTCTAGATCTAATGAAGGAATTTTTCTTGGTTATTCTATGGTAAGAAAGGCATATAGATGTTATAACAAAAGAATAAAAAGGATTGTGGAAGGTGTCAATGTAAGTATTGATGAAACAATAGTTTACTGATATTTCAGATGAGGAAGATGATGAAGAAAAAAATCACAGCAATAATGAAGATTCAGAAGTTGATTTTGAGAATATGGTTACAAAGACTCCAACAAGGTATGTTCAAAAGAATCACTTTGAAGATCATATTATAGGAGATAAGAAAAGTGGAGTTCAAATCTAGAGAATAATTTAGAAAGCAAATGAACATGTACACTTTGTATTATTATAAAAAAATTGAACCAAATTCCTATGCAGAGGCAAGAAAAGAGAAAGGATGGTTGGATGCTATGGAGGAAGAATTGAATCAGATTAAGAAAAATGAAACTTGGGAATTAGTTTTGAGGCCCAAAGACAAAAATGTCATTGGTACCAAATGGGTCTTTAGAAATAAGCTGAATGAAGATGGAGAAGTGATTTGGAACAAGACTGGACTTATATGTAAAGATATGCTCAGGTTGAAGGAATTGATTTTGAGGAGACATTTCCTTTGGTAGCAAGGTGGGAAGAAATCAGAATGTTTTTGGCCTTATCAGTATTCAAGAATATCAAGGTATATCAGATGGATGTGAAATCTGTATTTTTTAATGGATAGTTAGAACAAGAAATCTGCATTGAGCAACAAGAAGGTTTCCTATGTTCAGATAATCTGGATTTTGTGTGTAGGCTAAAGAAAACACTTTATGGACTCAAACAGGCTCCTAGAACATGGTACTCCATATTGGATAATTTTTTGCAATAGCAAAGTTTTCAGAGAGGCAGTACAAATAGTAATTTATACATAAAAACAAAAGGTGATCAATTGTTGATTGTTCTTATCTATGTTGATGACATTATCTATGGTGGAATTAGTGATTACATGTGCAAAGAGTTCTAGAATGCAATGCAAAGTAAGTTTGAAATGTCAATGCTTAGTGAATTTTCTTTCTTTCTTGGTTTATAGACTTTTCAATTAGACAAAGGCATATTCATTTCTTAGAACAAGTACATAAAATAAATATTGAGCAAGTTTAAGATGGAATAATGCAAATTGATGAGTACACCTATGATTACTGGGTGTAAATTGAGTAAGGATGATGAATCTACTTCAAAAAAATTGACTTTATATAGGTCAATGGTTGGTAGTTTGTTGTATGTGACTACATCCAAACCGGATATAATGCAAGTAGTTGGGATGGTAGCTATATTTCAGACAACACCTAAGGAAAATCATGTCAAGGTAGTAAAGAGGATATTCAAATATCTGAAAGCTACAATGTATTTTGGTTTGTGGTATCCAAAGAGTGAAAAATTCACTCTAACTACATACACAAATGTAGATTGGGTAGGAAGCATAGATGATCAGAAGAGGACAAGTGGTGGATTTAACTTTCTTGGTGATAGTCTTGCATCTTGGCTAAGGAAGAAGTAGGACTCGGTATCTCTATCCACAATAGAGGCAGAGTATATTGTAGCAACTTCATATTGCACTAATATATTATGTATGAAGCAAAATTTGAAGGAAATAAAGATAGACTTTGATGAACCTATTTTTATTTTCTATGACAATACCAGTTTTATAAACATTTCTAAGAATCTAGTAATGCACTCAAGGAAAAATCATATTGCTATTAAGTATCATTTTTTGTGAGAGAAGGTTGTAGACAAAGAGGAAAAGTTGGAGTATGTTAAAACTAAGGAGCAAGTAGCAGACATTTTCACAAAATTGCTTCCTAAGGATACTTTTGAGTATCTTTGGTAAAATTTGGAAGTTGTTTCTCCCTCCTCTTGAATCAAGAGGAAGCACAAGTTGATGGGGAGTGTTGAGTCCCTACTGTAAGAAGAACTGGTGGTCTTTTTGAGTATTTCAGAAGCAATGTGGTATATATGGACTCGGGAGGAGTCATTCTAGGAAATAGGTTTTTGCATTGTGTAGAAATGAGTTGACCTTTGCCATTGATGTCAAAGGGGGAGAAAACATATCAAAATGCTAAATCTTCTAAGAAGAGAAAGTGGAACTCAATGTGAGGTGTCCTCCTGATCTGGACACATTAGATTTTTCTTATTGTGTTAGTAGAATTTTGTTTTTTACCATCAATGACAAAGGAGGATATTGTTGAACATATGGTGTCATTGATTTCAAAGGTGTAATTTCAAGGAGTATTTTCCTTGATGTCAAAAGGTGATCACTGTAGAAAAGGTGTAATGTTAGTAGTTCAATGAGAATTAAATGTAATCATACTTGTATATCAGAGAATTTTTAGTATAATGAAGAAGATTGACTATAGTATGCTTGCAATATCATGCTTGTATTTTTTATGTTGATGGAAGTAATCTAAAAGTCTAATCTGGAATGTTGGAGGTCAATTGTTTAGGCAGATAGATTTTTCTAGCAATATGTTCATGATCGATATTCATTCCTAGCTACAATTTTTTGTCTATGGTTTGGAAGGAGAACATGTCTACACTTGTTCTATCTTATTCTAGAGTTTTTGATATTTATGTTTAGCATGCAAAAATATTGAAGTGACAAAAGGGTCACTATGCTCATTAATTAACCAGTGGTTGTTCTAGAACTGTGTGGCAGCATCTTGTAGTGTGTGACCTCTAGAGGTAGCATGGGAAAGTGAAATAGTTCTTGGTTAAGATCCTTGAAGGAAGCACACAACATCATGTTCTTTTGGTGGCATCAAATTTGATTTAAGACCTACCCGTTACATGTTTCATGTAAATTTGAATTAGGTCCACCTTAGTCAACTTGGTTAATTGCAGAAGGTGTTAAGGGAATCCTAGCCAACATGAAATGTTGTTAATGTAATGAGGTTTATATAATCATCATATTTTAGATCTCGCTTGTGTGGTTGTATGGTGCATAAGCGAGAAAGTGTAAATTCAAGTAATGTAATGGGAGTTCCATCTCAATCATTGTGTGACATCATCATAAGATCATAAGTTATGTGAGAGAGGGTCTGAAGCAATTTTAGATCAAGTGTAAGCTATTTAATCAACATTAGAGTTTTTCAAGCTTTATCTTTGTAATCTGGTAGGATTCGTGTCTCACTTGTTTAGTTGGTGATAAGATCTTTGTATTAGGGATTGGTGTCTCTAGTAGGTTTGTGCCTACAAATACAATAGGGGATTGGTTTCTCTGGTAGGTTGGTGCCTACTTCATGATTGTAACTCATTCATTATTTCTATGAGGTTGTATTTGGATAGTAGCTCCAAGTAGCTCTTCTCACCATGGATTTTCTCATTATGGGTTTCCACGTATATCTGGTGTTCATTGTGTGAATGTGTGCTTTTGTGTTGTTTGATTGATAGTAGTTGTTGTGATTCATGTTTGATTATTTATACTTAGAGATACATGTTGAATTAAAGAGTTTTAAATAGATTTTATATACTGATTCACCTCCCTCTTAGTATATTGTGTGCTCTTCAAGTATTATGTCTCTCTTGAAAGGAAATCTAATCTCTAAGACTTCAAAAATATTACCCCAAGGCTTTGATAGTCAGGTCTTTACTTTGCGAAAATAAATCAGTGGTTCAATGTATTATTGTTTTACAAGGGGTCTTATGTTTACCTAGCTAGAACTTAATAATATGGGATTTGAAAGATCTTGCAATTGCTATGAAACCCTAAATAGATTTTCAGATTTGGGATTTGGAAATAGATATATGATATTTTACAATATATGTGATGATTTTCTTCCTAAACTAATTCATATCTTCAAATAAAATTCAAAAGATAGGGTGAGAAGAGATTAAGCTACGAAACCCTAAGGACAATGACAATAATGATTTAATGTTGCGGATGGATGGATCCCTTATAAAACTAATTCATGCTTAATCAAAGATTAACTCACAATGCCATAAGAATAGTACAATCTTCAAAGATAATATATTTTTATATCACGAACATTTATGTAAATACCCAATTTTGGTGTAATTTAAAAATATTCACAATTGAACTAATATCAAAATAAGGCTCAGACTAACCATACAAAGTAACTTACAATTAGCAAGCTGCAAATGGTATGAACAAAAGATCTATCAGATATCTTCACACTTCATCATCATCATAATTGAAATTTACCTAGCATCCATAATCTAACTAAATTTGAAGAAAAGGAACCATGTGGACACAAGAAATTGCAAGTAAAACACCACAGTTCAATACCTTGCTTGTATTAATTTAAAATGTATGGTTTACAACAATTCTTGTTCAACCCCTTTACAATGAGAGAACACTACCTTTCATAGGCAAGGATAGAAAAATCCAAGGCAAAATCAATGGTGGGGATTATCTCAACACCAAGGGCCAAGATTACATCAACATTTAATATTTGGAGAGCATAAATGTTTGTTACATATTCATCATCCATTTCCAATAGAATTTTGTTACAATTATACCTAGGTATATGTAAAAGCACATTATATTATATTATGCATTAAATTACATTTACGACATCCCGAGAAATTTGGGGCACAAATTCCAAAAAATAATGCATCCAAAATTTATCCATTTGTCATGTCAAAAAAAAAATGTCATTAATGGCACTCCTTCCTTCTGCTTTTTCCTTGATAGTGAACTTCACAAAAGTTGTCAATACTTGTGTGACCTCATTGTTGGGAGTACCAGCAGCAGCATGAATCTTGTAGCATTGAGCATCATATTGTTCAACTAGTTTGTGGTGGAGAGCCATCCAAGTAGCTTTTATCCAATGAAATTTTGTGTCTTTACCAAAATTTAAGCAGCCTAATTCATCCAATCTATAAACAACTCATTAGTGGGCTCCTTGTGGATTATCAACTTCTATTTTTGCTTCAAAACTTTCTCATTTATTTATGAGGAAGCATCCACTTTTGAATTTTTTAACTCTTTCAAAAAATTTGCACAAGAGAATAACACTTCTTTAATATGAGCATCAATTTTCTTCACTTCTTGCTCAATTTTCTCAACTACCTCTCTGTAGAACTTCAAATCATGCATCCAGTAATGTGTCTCTTTAACCAATTGCTTGAAATTTCCTCTTTTATCAACACCTCGTTAGGGAGTTTCTAAATGACTTCAAGTTTGGTAAATACCAAACCATGGTACTTCTCATTGCTATTACAATCCTCCACTAACTTGTATACCTCTTCCCTGAGAATTAGGAATTTAATTTGCAAATGTATAGCAATATCAATTTCTTTATTACCATCATTAAAAATGTGATTGAGCCAACCTTGGGTGAACTAGGGCCAAAATATCATTTTCTCCATCTTGTCAACTTCATCCTTTGACAAGACAACTGGAGTTATTGTTTTTCTCATCTCACTCTAAATAGGAGTATCAAATGTTTGATAAAAGTGATGAGCTTGGGAACTTTGATATTCAACTTGGTTTTAGTCACCTCATCTTTATTCATTCTTCATAATATATTAGAAACTAATCCTTGCAATTCATCCATATCTTGAGCTTGATTGGTAGGACCCAATTTATGGTTGAAATACTAAAGTCCTCAAGCAAAACACTCTTATTATCCTTGTCTATTGTGGGAGTGGCTATATGTAGGATACTAGATATTGATGCATATTTGGTCATATTAGACCTCATATTTTCCTTCTCCTTGGGCTTGTTTACCCTACTCAAAATAGACTCTAAGCTTAATTCAAGAACTTCAATGATAGGCTTCTTACTCTTGAGATTCTCTTCCCACCAACCAGGAATCGTAGCCCTATTAGATAGAGGACTCTATTTGTTGAGGAAAATGAGAGATTTCATTTTGAATGGCTTCTTCTTGTACACCTTCTTGCATTGTGGATTGTTCTACAATGCACAAGTTTCTCCTCTTTCAAGGGCTTGTCCTATGAAGGTGGGACTGACACATCTTACAAAAAAGCTAGGTATTTCATGTCTTCCTTCTCTTGTTCTTGCAAATATCCCAATAAATTATCTACACTTTCTATGGAGGGAAGCTTGAGTGCTTCTTATGAAGAAGATGGAGAAGTATCTTATGCCAATTGATTTAATAGAGATCTATTAACCTGGGATAGCATAGTAGAAGCTACCTCTTTGGGAATATGAGAGAGGTAAGATATGAAAGGTTGTGGAAGATCCAAAGAGGTAGAAGGAAGGGAGGTATAAGGAATGGTGGAAGAGATAGTTGACATGGTGAATTGGGGATATGGAATTGGTGCAATGGAAGGGTCAAAAGTTGGGGAAGGAGAATATTCAATGGTAATGGGAGCAACAGAGGGAGTGAGAATAGAAGTGGTGATATCTACAGAGATATCAATGGGAGGAGGAGAAGACGAAATGGCAGGAGTGGTGGATATAGGAGAGGATATAGAAATGGGAAAGGAAGATGGAGGAAGGGAAGTAGAGGGAGTGGTTTATGGAGATAGATCCTCCTAATCCTTAGTAGTAGGCTCAATTGAGGCAGTCTTAGCTCTTCTAGCTCTCTTTTCTTGGGGATTACTTCTCTTTTCTACTTTTAACTTTCTTTTATAAACCATTTGTTGTGCCATGGGCTACCTTTCTTCCTTAGTCTTATTAGCCTTTCCTTTTGCTTTAGAAGAAGTATCTACTTCTTCTTTAGTAGGTTCATCACCAGGCTTAGCTTCTTCATCAACATGTTCCTCTTCATCAGAAGAGTCATGTTCTTCCTCAATCTTATCATAGCTTAATTCAACCCCCTGATCCGTGAGAGAAAAGGTTTGGGCCTCTACCCATCTCTTAGTTCTCCTCAGAACTGGTCTCATTATTACATCAATATCAATTATTTCTTTCTCTATCTAATCTAAAAGTGGAATTGGTGGATCCACCACTCCATTGTATTCATCCTCCTACAATACCTTGTCATCTTGTACTTGATAAATAATTACAAAGAGATGAAGATTCTTGATGTACTCCACAATGGCTCTAGAGTAGGTCCTTTTCCTGACCTCCACATCATTTTATAATTTCTTTGGAAGTCCTCAATATTTAATTTGTGCCCATATTACCAACCTACTAGTTTCTTGATTTTACCATAGGGGTCAAAAAAATTTCTTCAATTGTGGAATTTGAAGACAAATGCATGTGTCTCCACATCTGAGTACTCAGTTGATTGAGTTGAGAGGAAATCATACAATCCTCTTCCAAGTGTCAAGGGATAAGGCTCTCCTACTCTATGCTTACCTTTCAACAATTGGTTGGAAATGTAGAGCTTCCATGTCATTTCCAAGATTATAATTTTGTCATTAGGATACTTTGGAAGTCTATATAGATCCCCTAAGAAACCTTAAATTCTGAAATAAGTGAATTTTGGGAACTAGATAAACCAATACCCAAATCTCTTGAGCATCTGAGTCTTCTGTTCATGTCCCCTTGCAAAGTTCAAACTGTAAACATTACAAAAGAATCATATACCCTCTTTTAATGGTTTTTAGCATTTTGTATTTGGAGTTAAGGGTAACAATCATAAACCTTATGCTAATTTTGGCCAGTACCAACAAGACCCAAGCATGTCAAACCTTTATATCTAAAGTTGGATGCAAGGATATATACTCTATAAGAAGTCGTGAAGAAAATCCCAATTTTCTTAACTATGAAGAACTAGTGGTGGATGTTCACTGATTATTTGGGACCAAGGGAACCTTTTGATCCCTCTCAAATTTTCCTCAACATATTAAAACATCCAACTCTCAAATGTGTACGTTGAGCTAATTCCCATCACCTTACTCAAGAGAGAAACCAAGCCATTGACTTTAGTAATGAAGTCACTTATGTATAATATTTTTGGAAACTTATTAGCAGAAGCTCTGGGGTGCTTCATCCACATCTCATTTACTAATTTCATACATTCCTTTGGATCCTCATCAAATAATCTTGTGGCTTGTTCTCTGGTGATTAGAGACATGGTGGAGAAAGATGGGATACCAAAAGTTTGTGACATAGAGATAGCAGAAAGATATACTAATACTCTCCCATCAATAGTTTTGATCTTTCTCGAGTCCTTATGATAGTGTTCCCTACTTTCCATTATCAACTTTGGAAATTTTATAGTAGTAGGGAATCCAATGGGTTGATATCTCACTTTGAACTATTTTTTAGGCCAACTCAGTAGGGTTGGCCCCAAAGATCCTTTCTCTAAAATCCTTGATATCAATATGTCCCATGTTGGTATCCCCAACAATACTCCAAGTAGAGGTAATTCTGGTAGGAGGATCCACACCTTTGAATTTGTTCTTCATCTTGACGGTTCTATCCATGAAACCTGAAGTACAAACTATTAATAAGAAAATTGACAATTCATCATTAAATATGAAAAAAAACTCCTTAAATGGATCCTCCTAAATGATCATAAATTTTAACATTACTATGCACACATACCATCTAATACCCCTAGAAGTGATAACAAAAATTATTTTATAATGATAACCAACTTTAACTTATATCATTTCATTGCACAGTTTCAAAGCAGGGAGACCTTGTGAAAAAACTCAAGCAATCATTTTTTTACAAAAAAGCACAAGGGTAAACCCACAAAATTGGTTTACGATTCCAGTGAGGAAGGAAAATTGCAAAAATCACCCCCATGGAGAAAATTTTGGTTTTTGGGGGTTCGAATGAACTTTTGGTTCGAGCAACCCAAAGGGGGTTCACTCGAACCCCCCTTCAAGTGAACCTATTTAATGTTGGGTCCCACCATATTCCACATTTCTTAGAATGAAAAACAAAGGAAAACTTAGTAAAAAGGGGGGAAGGGGCGTTCGAGTGAACCTAGGATCATTTGAACCCCCCTTCTCCCCCTTCTCCCCCTTTGGCACCAAATTTCTCCATAATTTTGCACTTCAAAGCTCGAGTTGAGGATGAAAATGGAGGAGACTTCACACACCCAACTGGATGATGGTAGTCCTCAGAACGATCTATCCAACGAATATAATTTTAATATGTTTTGGTTTTATTATGTATTTTTTTTTAGTTTGATTAAACATAGGTTTTTCATCAAAAATCAAGCTCTTTGTTCTGCACATGTGGAAAAATAGCAGATTATCAAAAAAAATTTGAAAAATATCAATGCACTAGATATTGAAGTCCTTGATCCAACAAAAAAAATGAATTTTGATACATACAAAAAAAGTTATGTTGTATACGGCCAACCTATGTCTGAATTGTAATTGGTTTGACTTCGAAACTTGATTGAGGAAAAAATATTCAATAAAAACACTATGAAACCAAATTAAAGTGCTAGATATCGTAGTTACAAATCTAAATTCGAAAAAAATAGAATTTTATCCTTCATGGAAAAAAATTTATGTTGTATACAGTGAGCATCACTCCTTAAAAATGGTGTTTACTGAAAAAAAACTAGTTTTCAAAGGAGATGGAAAAAGAAGTGCAATTTGATTAAAAAAAAATGAAAAATATATATTTAGAATCTATAGACAAAATGTCACAAATCACTAGTTTGCATCATCTTCAAATTCCTCACGGTTTAGCCACTATAGGTGCCTGAAAGTGAAGATTTAGTTAGAAAAAATTAGTTCAATATCCAATTTGGCCAAAAATTGTAAACCAGTATTGTGGGATCACCCACAACCTCCTAAACTTTACAGAGTTTTGATATAATCCCAACCAAAGGTCATTGGTTACCATCCTTGCAAAAATTTAACTAAGACATAACCTTGCAGAAAATTTTCTGTTGCATAACTCCATGAGAATCCTTTTTGCAGAAAAAATGATCATATCAGAACCTTTGTGGAAAATTAGAGTGTGTTGAACTTCGCAAAGAAAACTATGTGGGAAAACCCAAGGAGACACAGACAAAGTTGAGTAAGCCTGAAATCTCTGTAAACTTATTTTTGTGGAAAATTGGCACAAGTCCAACTTTGCAAAAAATGTACATGCCCTTGACCTTGAGAAAAAATGATTTTAGGTTGGATAACCATAAAACCTAAATGATTTTAGGGAGACCTTATGAAGAAAATAAAATTTTTAAGATCAATTGCGAAAATACAAGGGTGTGCGGATAAGGTCGAAATACCACTAAATCTGTGCATCAATGAATCTCTACAAACTTTTAGAAAACAATGGGAAAATTCATTTTATGAAAAAATGAGCATGCATTGAAAACCCACATATTTAGAGTACACATTTTGCGATAAAAATAAAATATTTAAATCTTAAAAAAAGATGAGGATAGAAAATGTGGGTAAAATGACCTTCGAGATCTCCAAAAGACTCGAACTACGACTCCATGCACTACACAAAATTAAAACCCTAGCTTCCAAATGACAACTCACTATGTGAAAATGACAGTACTGATTTCACAAGACTTAGATTCAAAACAACCAATGTAGAGAGTGCCCTAAAATTTTAATATTTTTAAACCCTGAGGAACACCAATGCACCAAATTTCACAACAAAGAACCAAACCCTAGCCCATGAGAAACCTTCCACTTGCAACATCTAAATATAAAACTAATAAAAAATCTTAGATTTATACTAATTCAAACATCAATACAAGAAGGGTTGATGTGTTCAAGAATATTTACCAAAGAAGTCAATCATTAAAATATATTAAATGTTTAGAACTCATTAATTTATCAAGTCGACCAATCAAAAATAGGAATGACGGCAAATGAAAAACCTAGAAACTCAATTAAAATATGAGAAGAGGCGCTTAAGAGACTCTAAAAATTATGGTGAGAGATGAAATTGGGTCGCACAAATCCCCACAAAGTTGATTTAATTCTCAAATGACTACAAATGATTTGAAATTGGTCTCACAACACTTAAATACACTGGGCAATCAAACCTCATTAATGTTCCGTAAGATATGGTGGTGAGCACTCAACTGTAGAAATGACTCATTAGACTTTACGAAAAATTGCATCCCCTTCAACCTTGCAAAAAATTGACCATTGCTCAATCTTAACCTAGTCGAGGTCAAATTTGTGCAAATGAAACTTTTACAGAAAAAAGGTCTCTTGAATTTTGCAGAAAATCGAGGGTTACTAGATACTACAAAAATTTGGGAGGGTTCAACTGACCATCAAATCTCTACAAAATTTTAAATATCAAACCTCTAATGCAACCAGAACTTTAAATCACACAAGAACCTATCCAAAAAGAAAAACTAACCTAAAGCACACTAACCTAAAATGCAAAAAGTGATAAAACTAAGCAGAAGAAAAAAGGGGGATCCTCGTTTAAATGGGGGTGTGTGTGCAGGGCATAGAAGACATGGCAATAGGTTGTGTTTCGGGTTTAGGATAAAAATGTGAGAGGAAATGTAGATATGGAGAGTGTTGCAAGTATATTTAGTTTGTATTTTGTTGGATATAATAAAATATTGGACAGTTTTTTATGTGGATGTAGCCCACATTAGGTGAACCATGTTAAATCTTTATTTTCTGTGTAAATTTATTTTTGTTTTATTTATGTCATCTGCATTATAGTTAGTTAATATTAATTGATCCATCTTGCCTATAAATCCCAATAATTGGTATCAGAGTGGTGTTGTTCAGTCGTTTGGCAAGAGAGATTCAAGCTTGAGTGGGAGCAATGTCTAATGAAGGAAAATTGAAGGTCAAAAATATTAGCGACTAGAATTATCAATTATGGAAAATGTAGATGAAAGATTATTTGTATCAGAAAGATTTATAGCAGCCATTGCAGGAAAAAGCAAAGAAACTGCAATAATGTCAAATGAAGAACGAAAAATTCTAGATAGAAAGGCACTAAGAAGTATTCGGTTGTGCTCGACACTATATGTGGCATTTAATATATCTAAAGTGAAAAAAACAAATGAATTGATGCAAACATTGGAAAAAATTTACAAAAAACCCTCACCTTCAAATAAGGTATTCTTAATGAAGCAGTTATTGAGTATGAAAATGGTTGAAGGAGGATTTGGAATAGACCATTTAAATGAATTTAATAGAATTACTAGTCATTTATCTTCTATAAATGTTAGCTTTAATGAAGAATTTTGAGCTCTCTTGATTTTATGTTCTTTACCAAAAAGTTGGAATAGCTTGGTTATGGTTGTTTCTTGTTCAAATACATTAAAGTTTGATGATTTCAATGTGATTCTATTTGAGGAGATTTGAAGGAAGAGCACAAGTGAGTCTTCAAGTATGTCAAGTAATGTTTTGAATGTAGAGGAAAAGGGAAGATCAAATGAGAGAGGGAAAAGCTCTAGAGGTCATGGGAAGTCACTAGGGAGATTGAAGAAAAGAAGGTCTCAATTTAGAGGAAGGAAGGATTGTTGGTACTGTGGAAAAATAAGTCACTTGAAGAAAGATTGTTGATCTCAAAAAAGCAGAGGAGATAAGTAGCAAGATAATAACAAAGAAGCAAATGTTGTAAGTAAATCAAATGATGATTCTTTAATTCTTTCCTTAGATAATGTTGATAGTTCATGGGTAATAGATTTAGGGGCATCCACGCCGCATAGAAATTATTTTCTTGATTATGTCCAAGGAGATTTTGGACTAGTATATTTGGGTGATAATTAACCCTATCAGATTATTAGAAATATTAGGAAAATAGTGTCTCAACATTGTCATTACATGAGGTTACTATTTATAATAATTTTATATTTCAACATGAATTAATGAATAATTTTCCCAAAGCTTTGGATTGGTTAAATAAGCATGCTCGTAAAGTTTCATCACAAGTTCATGTCTAGATTTGAAGATATTAAAGTTTTCATTTTTCAATGTTTTAAAGTCCATTTTAAAGGAATTAGAGGAATTTTTTGGGCTTGAAAGTGGTCATAACCAGTATATCTAATTATAGATTGATAGATCATTTCATGATTTTTTTTATGGTTCAAACAATTCATCAATCAGACACCCGGATCAAAAGTTATCACCTCTAAAAGTTGGGTCTCCTGAAATGGGAGATGTAAAAACGTGTTGGACACATAAATGAGCTATAAAAGGAGAGTTACATGTGGTGATATATGTGTTTAGACACATTATACCTACATCTATTATTGGAGATAAGGATGGACACCACTTTTTAGGTAGTTTTAGATCATGGTTTTGTAATACAGTTTGACAATTTCATGTATTGTATCTCCTATATATTAAGTACATGAGATGGAGGTTGTGCACAAAAGTATTATAGTTGTTAAGTTTCCTCCAGATCTCAAGTTGGTGATATTCCTATGAGAAATCTTACTTTGCAAATATATTGTAATCTTGTTGATTTTTAATAATATATTGGGCAACTTTTGGAGTGTAAGTTTTTTCTCTCGAAAGGGTTTTCCCCATGTAAATCACTGTGTTGTGGTATGAATATTATTTATGTTTATTTTTGTTTAAATTTTTGTAATTGTTCATAACTCTAGTAGCAGCCCATCCACCCTAGGTTCCTTGTCATTATAAATTGAGAGGATTGTGTTTTTGATCTCTTCTTTACACAATGGTTTACTTAACTTGTCTGCCATTTCCTTTGTCACTTTCCTCCGAATTAGGCTCTTGCAATTTTCTCTAGCCTCCTTGCAAGGTGTTGTTTAGAAAAGAAAAAATTAGGTTTAGGGTAAAGGATCTCAAGATGCAAGGGATTTCTTTTTTTTCCAAATGGATTTGCAAAAGTTTAGTGGGGGATGAACCTTAGAAGGTTCTGGTCAGAAACAATATCATCAATGGGGTGCCCAGTCATGAAAAATCTTGGAAGAATTTCCCTATCTTCGATCTCTTGTTTGGAAAGTTCCCAGTGTCCCCAATGGGGTCTAGTGTTTTCAGGAGATTTTGGAAAGCCTAGGAGATATGTAAAGAAAAAATACTCTCCAAATTTCCAATTGACATTGAATTAAATAAGAACATTTTCAATAGATCTATCTAGTGGAATATCTACCACAATAACAATCCTTTGGCACTCCTTCAAGGATGCTTAGCTAAAGATTGGAATAAAAAAGGTATCTCACTGGTCAATAGCATCTTTGAGACTGGTGGGTTGATCGGTTGGGAAACCTTAAAATAGGATTTTAATCTCCCTCAAACCCAAAAAATAACTTATGAAAGACTAAGGAATCACAACTTTAATCCAAATCACTTAACTCCTGGTGCATTAAACAACAGTCAAGATCTAATGTGGCTGAAAGATAAAGAATTAACCAAACTAAAAGCAAAATAAATCTATAAAACTATAGCTAACCCCCCTAACTTGGTTGATCACCTTAATAGAAATTGGAACCTAAGCCTGAATCAAAGACAATGGGAAAAGATATTCACCAGCATTTGGGGTAATGTTTTAGAGCCTAAAAGAGCACGTTTCAAGTGGATGTTGTTGCTGCAAAAGTTGTCGGTATTTGACCCTAAAATTAATGCTTCTATTTGTGATGTGTGCAAAAAAACTAAATCTATATATCATTTGTTCTTTGACTATTTTTATACTAAGGAAGTGTGGAAATTGTTTCAAATTGACTTGTTCAGGTGGGGGGAAAGAAAAGAAAAAAAAATAAAAGATATACTCTTGGGGAAAATTAGTAAAATTGGAAAGGCTCCTAATTTATTTTGGCTAATTCTAACTATTGAAATCTTGTGGCATCTATGGAAATCTAGAAATGTAGAAAAATATCAAGGCACTAGGATGGCACTTACTAAGTCTAATAGAAGACTCACAACATAATGTGTATATGCAGGTATCCATTACACTGGAGGTCTCTGAGGAAATTTTTCAAAACATAAAAGATGGAAAAGTAGAGATCAAGAAAGAGGAGTTGATCCAAGCGAATCAGTGGTTGTTTTGCAAGCCAGGATTGAAGTACCTTATGAAAGAGAACCATAATGTTGCATCAAAGGAAATAAAAGAGAAAATAAAGTTGAAACAAGACTGAGACACATTTTGTATTATTTTTTTTTATGATCTAATATTGTTAAAAACTATGTAAAGGGTTCCTTGCAAGGCCTATATATAGCATATAGATCCATTCCATTTTTTGGAAGGTTTGTAACTCTGTAAGACTAATTAGCACGATCAATTTTGTAAACTATTATGAATACAAAAAATTGTTCAGATCTAAAAACATTTTGCATAACCCTCCACTCAATATTAGTGTAGTAAGTTGTTCCTCTACCTTAGCTTCCTTAAAGAAAAGGGAAGATTAAAAATTAAATTGTAAAGTGGAAATTTTTGCTACAAGAGGTAAGGCACATTCCAAAGCTGGGTAGGAATTTAATTTTAGTAGGATAGTTGGGAGATGAAGGCTGCATAGTTACATTTATAGATAAAATTTGGAAGGTTACTAAAGGTGCTTTAGTAGTAGCTAAAGGTGTGAAAGTAGGCACTTTATATTTGTGTACTGGTAATATTATTCCTTCTACATTAGTTGTAAGAAAAACTGCAACAAGAAAAGTTGTTGCAGAAACAGCTACAATAGTTACTGCAGAAACAACAATAGTTACATGAATACTTGTAGTGAGTGCAGAAACAACATTGTGGCATCATAGACTTGGGAATATGAGTGAGAATGATGTGAAAATTCTTCATTGTAAGAAATTATTGTCAAGTTTGAAATATATTAACATTGATTTTTGTGAGAGTTGTGTTTATGAAATGCAAATGAGAGTGATATTTCTCAAAGATGGAAACAAAAGAAGAGTGAGAAACTAGATATTGTGCATACAAATGTATGGGGACCATCTCAGGTATCTTCTCTTGGTGAATCTCATTATTATATCACATTTATTAATGATGTACCTAGGAAAACATGGGTATATTTCATAAAATAGAAATCAAATGTTGAAATTTGTAAAAAAAGGAAAAGCTTGGTTGAAAATGAGACAATGAAAAAGTTAAACTATCTCAAGTCTAATAATGGAGGCAAGTATTGCAAAAAAGATTTTGAAGATTACTATTCATTCAATAGAATTTATAGGCATAAAACAGTTCCAGGAACTCCACAAGAAAAGGGCGTGGGTGAGAGAATGAACAAGACAATAATGGAGCATGCAAGGAGCATGAGGTTGCATGTTGGGTTGCCTTAACATTTATAGCCAGAGGCTGTAAATACTATTGTTTATTTAATTTAAAAAAGGCCTTATGTCCCTTTAGGTTGTGGTATTCCAAAGGATACGTGGATAGGTAAGAAGGTGAGTTATTTTTTTCTAAAAACCTTCAATTGTGAAGCTTTTGCACACATTAATATTGACAATAGAACCAAGCTAGAAACTAAATCTAAGAAATGTACCTTTGTTGGATATGGAATAGATGGATTTGGTTATTGATTATGGGATTTTTATAATCGAAAAGTTATTAGAAGAAGGGATGTTATATTCAATGAGAAGGTTATGTATAAGGAACAACTACAAGAAAAGAAACAGGTGTAGCCAAAAAGAGAATATGTGGTGTTGGATGATATTCCATAAAGTAATATTCTATTAGTACCTAGTGCTTAGCAACAACAAGAAATACCACAAACTCTTGCACATGTTAGACATCCTACAAGGATAAGTAGACCTCCCGAAAAAATTTATCCTTTATATTTTATTTTACTAACTAATACTATTGAACTAAAAGGATATAAAGAAGCTATGTAGGTGGATGCCAAGGAAT
Organism: Sequoia sempervirens; assembly: GCA_007258455.2. Classification (NCBI taxonomy): domain Eukaryota; kingdom Viridiplantae; phylum Streptophyta; class Pinopsida; order Cupressales; family Cupressaceae; genus Sequoia; species Sequoia sempervirens. The sequence continues at coordinate 17,617 of VDFB02275143.1, forward strand.
AGTGAGAGCAACAAATGGAAAAGGAGATGGATTCCTTACTACAAAATCAAACTTGGGATTTAGTCAAATTACCTACAGGAAAAATAGTTTTTCCAAACAAATGGGTTTATAGGCTAAAAGGAGGTAAGAAAATATTTAAGGCCAAACTCGTGGTAAAGGTTTTGCACAAAAGAAAGGTATTGACTTTGATGAAATATTTTCTTCAGTTGTAAAAATGACTTCAATCATAATTGTTCTAAGTATTTTGGCTACAAAAGACTTCCATCTAGAACAGTTAGATGTGAAAACAATGTTTCTCTATGGAGATATAGAAGAAGAAATCTATATGCAACAACCATAGGGATGTGAGGTTAGAGGTAAGGAGGATTTACTATGCAAATTAAATAATATCGTGCATGGCCTAAAACAAGCACCTCAACAATGGTATTTGAAATTTGATAGTTTTATGGTTGATAGCAAATGTCATTCTGACCATTGTGTGTATTTTAAAAGGTTGGATAATGGTAGTTATATTATCCTATTATTATATGTTGATGACATGCTTGTTATAGGGTCTAACATGTAGCATATTAATGAACTTAAGAAAAACTTAGCAGTCTTTTGCTATGAATCATTTAGGTGCAGCCAAACAAATCATTGGTATGAGGATTTCATGGGACAAGAAAAATAGAAAGTTAACTCTGTCTCAAAGTGAATATGTTGAGAAGGTATTGAAATGGTTTAATATGGAAAACGCAAAAGTTGTAAATACACCTTTGCCTAGTCATTTTAAATTGACTAAGGACATGTGTCCAAAGAAAAAAGAGGAGGAATAAAAAATGTCTGAGGTTTCATATTTTTTTCTATTGGTAGTTTAATGTACGTCATAGTATGCACAATGATAGATATTGCAGATGATGGATTTGTGAGCAAGTATATGAGCAATCCCAGAATGGAACATTGGAATGTTATTAAAAGGATTCTCAAGTATTTGAGAGGTACAACAACAAAACATTTATGTTTTGGAGGATCAAACACTGCTCTACAAGGATATGTTGATTTTACTATGGCAAGTGGCATAGATACAAGGTGTAGTACTACATGTTTTTAATGTAGGAGGAGCAACAGATAGATAGATTTTGAGGTTGCATAAATTTGTTGCTCTATCAACCACAAAAGTAGAATATGTAGTTGGATGCAATATTTTCTAAAGGAATTGGAAAGCAACAGGCTAATAACTTTTTATACATAGATAGCCAAAGTTTCATTCATCTTTACAAGAATTATGCTCTACATTCTAAAACAAAACACATATAGCTAAGGTACCACTTCATCTAGTCAATTTTGGAGGATGATCAGTTGAAGTTGGAGAAAATTCATACAAGTAAAAATCCTGTAGATATGTTCACAATGGAAATAACATGGAAGAATTTTATTTCCTCATCACTTATGTTGGTCTTCAAGAATGATAATGGTGGCAATAAGAAACAATTGATGTCTAGGCATGCCAATTCAATGGGAGTTGTAGGTGCAACAATGCTACATGATCAGTCTCCAAGTGGAAGATGGTTTGGTGTGGATCTTGATCAGTCTCCAAGTGGGATATTGTTGGTCTATGGAGCTTGTTGTGCTCTGAATTAATATTTTATTTTAATAAGTTTTTTTCAATAAATTCAAGCTATTTGAAAAATAATTTTGTAAATTCTAGAAACTAATTGTTTTGTAACTGCCAAAAATAGACTATTTTCGTGATTGGTTGGGAATGTGGAAGGTCAAAATTCAAGGCATGAGAATGTGTATGGACACATAGCAATAGGTTGTGTTATGGGTTTAGGAGGAAAATGTGAGAGGAAACATAGCTATGGAGAGTGTTGCGAGTGTATGTAGTTTATATTGTGTTGGATATAATAAATTATTGGAGGGTTATTTCTGTGGATGTATCCCACATTGGGTGAACCACATTAAATCTATATTTTCTATCTAAATTCATTTTTATTTTATCTGGAATTCATATTATAATTGGTTAATCTTAATTGCTCAATTTTGTCTATAAATCTCAACAAGGACTTCAAAACTATTTTTTTAGATATTTCAAGCAATTCATCGGAGAATTTTTCCCAAGATTGCAGTAACAAAAAAGTCCAAACAAGCATAGGATATCCTCCAAACAACATACCAAGGAATGGCCAAGGTAAAAATTGTTAAGTTGTAAATACTAAGAAGGGATTTTGAAACCATGTATATGAAGGACTTTGAACCACTAGATTCATTTTTCACTCAAGTTAGTGGATCAATTAATCAAATTAAATCTCATGGTAAGACCCTTAAAGATAGAAGAATATTTAAAAATATTTTAAGGAGTTTACCCACAAGGTTTGAATTCATTGTTGTGGTCATAGAAGAGACAAAAAAGTTCTTACAATTACCAATAGATGACTTTCATGCATCTCTTATTTCTCATGAGCATATGATAAGTTGGTCATAAAACTCATCCTTGGAGCATGTGTTCAAAGTGCATGTTTTAGTTAGTCATGGTAGAGGAAAAGGGAGAGGAATAAATTCATATAGAGGTGGAAGAACCAACCCAACAAATTCAAATGGAAGAGGTACCAGTCAAAAACCAAGTCAAAATCACTCTCAATATTAAAAGGTATGGAAAATATCTATTTTAATGCCATTATTATAAAAATATAGTCATTATTCAATTGAATGTAGAAATATAAAAATTGATTTTAGCAAGCAAAAAGCGAACTTTACAAAGAAAATCAAAACCAAAGTGGCATGTTTTTAGCATGTAATGTTGCACGAGAAAATAAAAAATATGTATGGTTTTTAGACTCATGATGTAGTAAACACATGACAGAAAATCTAGAAATGTTTTCTAGTATAGATGAGATAGTAAAATAAGATATTACATTGGGCATTGACAACAAAGTGTAAATCATGGGAAAAGGAAACATTAATATTCTAAGCAAGATCGAAAAAAAATATTTTGGGACCACCTAATTACCCCATAGAGGATTGGGGGAAGAGATGCTCTACAACTCTTGTGAAGATCTAATGATATTTCACTATTGATGGTTGGATGTGCTCTCTTCCTCAGGTATGCTCCTTTTGTCTATGGTTTTGATCCTCATTAGATTATATATGTGTGTGAATGGTTTATATTTCTTAATTTTCAAATTTGTATTTCTTGCCATGTTTGCATTTTCTATTCCCTCTATTTTGTTGTGTGGTAAAATGCCTAGGTTCTGATGCTTGGTCATACTTGAGCCTTTATGGAAGGCGGTGGGTTGGAAAAGAGTGAGCCTCCCAATGGGACGAAAGGGAAAGAACAATTAATGATGAATTTAATATGAAATCCAAGTCATTTAGGGATATTGTTTCAGAGGATAGCAAAGAGAAATTTTAGAAACTGCAAGGTTCAATGTGGTAGAAGATGGAGGCATCAATGGAGATCAACCAGTTGGAGGAGAAACTGGTAAGTCCCCTCTTATCAACCCTAGGAGACTTATCTCCATTCCTAACTTTGACATGATTTATGCAATGGATAAGGAAGAGAAAAAACTTAAAAACGTTACAATCTTCTTTGCAGCTCTTAATCATAACAAAATACTTGGTTGAAAATTTTTAGATGAATTGATGGTTAATGTTTGGAGAAAAAAACTAGGGCTTCATTTTTCATTCTATCGAATGATCCAAAATGGATTTTTTTTTTATTTTTCAAAATCATAACATGCAAGAAAGAGAAATTTTGAAACAAATTTTGAATGTAGGGGGTTCAATATTTAGGGCTATTGTCTAGTCTCTCAAAATCTTAAACAAGGAGGTGTTGGAACTCTCCTACCCTATATGGGTAAAAATTAAAGATGTACCTCCTTAGCCTTGGTATTTTTTACCACAAATGATTTCCCTAATTGGAAAAATGTTAACAATAGAAGAATCCATAGCCATGTTCTTACACATGGATGTAAGATTGTTGGTTTCTTTATTTCATAGGGTGGATATCCTGGATGAAATTGGAGTAGATATTGAGGGAATATTTTATCCTATAATATTGAGATTCTGGAGGGTTTAAATACATATTTTTTGCGCAAAAAGAAAGGACATTTAAGGGAAAATTGACCTAAATTTTCTAATAAAAATGGGAGACCCTAGATTTCATCCAAAAGAATATGACCCTAATGTTAAAGAAAGAGAAAAAGAAAAACAGAATGTTGAAAACCCTAATGTTAAAAACATAGAATCTACCATGAGGATAAACAAGGGAAAAATAGGGTTGTCTAGAAACAACCCTAAAAATAATTATGAAAATAAGGTGCTTGAAACAACATAGTTGGATGCTAATCTTCCTAGGGTGAAAAATTTAATTTCTAGTAACAATAATGATGCCATTATGAAAGATATAAATGAATCCATTATGATGATAGAAAATAATTTGAACTTAGGGTTGTCCAATCTTAACCCTATTGACAAAAATGGAGGTCAACTAATCAGAGGAATGGCTCTAATGTCAAAACTATAGTCTCTAGTATTAATAAAGTTAGCACTGTAAATGATGGTAGTGAGACTAGAGTGAATAAAACAGTAACCTACAAAACAATTTGATACAAAAGTTGTGTAAAACCCACTAGATAATAAGAATGGACCCAACATGCTTGTTGTGCCTAATTCTAACCCTGGGCACAAGAAAATGCACAGAAGTTGGTCTTAGACAATATTAAGCATAGGATTGCTATGGCCAATAATGAGGAAAAGAGGTAATGGAATAAGAATGAGGAACTAGTAGGGGTTACAGGGTCCTTGACTAATGAGGAGTTCAAAGAAAGGAGTGTTTTCCCTACTCATGAAACTTCTCCCTTCCGTAGTGATAATGAGTTACCAAGAGATGATGGAACTCTCCCTATTGTAAATGGATGGATTAAAATTGATAAGAAGAAAAGGCAAAGGATCAGAGGAGAAATTGAATCCTGCTCAAAGAGGAAAGGTAAGAAAGATGGAATCCCTAAATGCTTTGATAAATTTAGGAAGTCTAAAGATTATTCTTATAACATAATTACCTATGATACTTAATTGCACCAACTAGAATATTAGGGGACTTGAGTTTGTGACAAGAAATATTTAGTTAGGGGATACTTGAACTATATTAAGTGTAACATGCCAACCGTTCACTAAAGTAATTTTTCCTAAGTTTTCACTTTGCAAGTAAATAAACTATGTAACAAGCCATTGCAATAAAAAAATTCTTTACTTTATTGAGAACAAATGAACATAGATGCAATAACAATATACAACAAGGATTCCATTTCAATATAATAATTTCACAAATTACAATATTCCAAGAATTCATACAAGTACATACATAGCTCAACCAAGATTCAAAGCAATAGATATAGATGGTACAAGATCCACCTTTCAAAACCTTAGTATTTTGTCACCTATTGAGGAGGAGAAGCATCACTCAAGTGCTTTTCCACCAACCATGAACTCATATGCGGTCCCTCATACATCTAGCATATGATATATGGCCCTACCCTTTGACGAAGATATTGGTGGAGTAACCTCGTATGACAACCAAACTAAGCTTAGTGTTGTTCCCTACATGACTAGAACTTGTAACTCTACAATCTAGAACTAGCATGCACTACATGGACATGGTGAACTAATAGTGGAGCCAAAGGAAATCACACTAGTTTGGCCAAAGTGTTATCACTCAGTATTTCGAGTGAAGGTCATTTTATTCACTTACACTTAAGCTCGTTTTGACTTAAGGCCACTATAATCTATGCATAGGTAATTCCTCCCATGGGAAATCTTTAACCCAATAATTCACCTATCATTATCTTACATATTCTAGGGTATTTCTACTCTTAAAGTAGATATTAAATTTCCATCCCTTCAATGGACACACAATCCCAGAAGTAACCCACTAGCTATCTAGTATAATCAAACAACTTAGCTATGAGTAGCCCTTAAGCTACCCTCGTTTAATCATATCTAGTATAATAATACCTATGAAAAATATTTCCTCCTATCATGGAGTAATTACAGTCACTTCAAAAAACTGCATAAACAACTTCTATTTTCCTTTCAAAGCAAATGTTATATTTCCCTAATGCAAGTAATCTCAATAGATCAATTAAACACTCAAGAATCAATCTTTTATAAACAAAGACAAATAAAGAAAGATTATCCTCATGCCTATAACATGGTTGTCCAATTGACTACTATTGCATATCCTTCCAATAATAGAAACTAGCTTCACTTGACCTCACAAGCAATGCCTCAATAAAACCCCTCTCGCAAATGAATGGGATACTTCTCTCAAATTGATGAAATTCTCTCACAAAATACTCTAAGCTCACTCAGAATACAGCAGAATATTGCAGACTAGAAAATGAAAAATGGAATGGAATATAATGCAAAAGGAGTGTGTCCCAAATGAGAGCTCTACCTCTCTATTTATACAACAGAAAAGAAACTACATAGCATACAGAAAAGGCATGTAAATTGATAGCAGAATTCATGCAAGTTGACTCACTCAACTTAGCTAAAAGGTGGCGAACAAGCAAAGAGTGTACTCAGCATAAATGCCACAGCTCCACCTCTATGGTTGACAGCAAATTAAGACTTTCAATTTTCACATGATCAAATGGTGACATTCAAATTTTTCCCATAATGGACATCTACAACATTAAGAACTTCTTAATATGGCACCAAGCAAGCAGCCATCTCCCTACAGTTTGGTGTGGATTTTACTTATTGAATCAATCAACATTTAAAATGTAGCATCTGCATATAATTGACTAATTCTATGCTCAGTAGAAAATAAAGAATGATGAGTCGCTTTATCTCATAAATCAGCTTTGACCATTTCCTTACTTTGATGTTACTCATCCTATTCTCATGTGTTTCACTTTACAACGTTGTTGGTATTTAATCCATTGATATATGATAAATCATCTCAAGTAATTGTTGTTTACTAAGTCAAATATGTTTTACCTCAAAGCATCGGCTATGTCAAATTCTCCATATCGACTTAACTGTTGTGTATTACATACCATATATATCGATCTTAACTCATTACAAATAAGTATAATATTTGGCCATTAACATGCTTTGTATATGTTATATACAATTAGACTATGCTTACTTAAATAAATTGGCCTCCAAGAATAGCACAAGTTAATTGATCTCCAAGCATATAATCATATTTAAATATATATTTGTATACTTACATATACATATATATTTATGTGTATATCAACACACACACACACACACACACACATATATATGTATATATATGTTAATATATATTTATATATATCTTATGCCAATAAAGTATGTATACAAATGAATACAAACAAGTTAACATTCACATAATAATAATAATTACATTGATTGTGTACATACATTTACATATATATTCCTCTATGTGCATGTATATGTATCTGTACATATATTGATACATTCGTATGGGCATGTCCATTTTCCAAACATATGTGTGTATTGATACATGTATACATATGGATATATGTATATATCATATATATATATATATATACACATTTGATTGCACACCAAGCACATATGCAATTACTATCGTACTGATAGGTACCTACTTGTGATATATCTATACATATGCATATACATGTTGTAAGGTCCATTTGATAGTTCCATGTGTATAAGCAACCCATTCATAAGCATGCATAGGTACGTCTACCTATGCACCCTCATGTACGTGTTCCTTCATGTGTATGGTCTATCATTGACATGAATGTATGTACATATATATACAATCCATGTGTGTTTAACTTATCAATACAAGCTTAATAATAAAGGGAAGAACTCACAAGCTCAAACAGATAAACATCACCCAATAATGCACTCAGTAGTAATCAAGACCCCTACTAATGTAGAAAGATCAAAATAAGGATGACTTACCAACTCCCAACATAAAAACTCGACTCAACCATACTACTGTGAGTGTGTGTGTGTAAGCTTAGATAGGTTACGTTACTGGTTACCCGACCATGATATTCTCCTGAGTGATACTTCCCCTCCCCCTAGAGGAATTGAACATATACCTGCATCCACTAACACATTCCCATGGTAGTCAACTATTCAAAAAAATATGCATTACACATAATACATCTCCATAGTTAGAATATCAATTCAATAACCATTCATTTCCTATATATGCATTTATTCACATATCATTAAATGAGAACATTTATTCATAATTCATTGATAACAAAGTGCAAGTATAATTTATTCACCTTCAAAATTCAAGTTACATTTACATTTACCCTACATATTAATAGTAAATAGTAAGTACATAATTGGGGTGTAACATACTCCCCCCCTTTTGAATCACCATCCTCGATGATTTTATGTAGCAACATAAAACAAACATACAAATTGTTGGACTCAGGGAACACTGAGAGGGGGGGTGAATCAGTGTTTCAGCAAATCTAAACTTTAATTACAGACCTTAAACCATTTACAACACATAAACAGAAATAAAGATGCAAGCACATGAACAAGATAATCAAAGCACCATAACACCAATATTTTTATGTGGAAACCTTGTTAGGAGAAAAACCACGGTGGAGATTAATCCACATTTATACTCTATTAAAAGTATGAATAAAAGGGAATGCACATGCATTCAGGCACACTTCCTAGAGCTCACTGCTCAAAATATGGAAGGCTCACTGTCTTACAAAATATTTGTGATTACAACAAAAGGTTGAACTAAAAGGATAGAATCTACATATGCCAAAATACAGTTCCAGTTAATCTCATTGATTAGATTCTAGATCCTCTGACAAACTCTGCACTTCGCTTTACTCTACCTTAATTCACTGCTCAACAATCTTCTTCTGCACAAGCAAAATTCGCTCAACTGATCTACTGCTATTCACACATATGCAACTGCTCTGCTCTTCACACACCAACACACTCTTCCACACTTTCTTCTCACACCAAAATGAATTATTGATCTCATATATATACCCGCTAACAAAGATTTCATCACTTCAAGTCGGCTTCAGTAAAAATATGAAATACAAAATATTCTTCATATGTCAGCTCAAATCATGAGCAATCTTTGATGCACACCCACACAATTCAGCTAGACTATAGCTACGACCCAAAACAAAATAGCCAACACAAGAAACAATTAATCAGTTACTCCTTATACATATGCGACATGTGACACTCACTAGGTCGGCCACAATGAGCAAATAAACAGAAAAACATCCTACCAAAGCATCCAACCGGATCTCCTAACTGGTGAGGTAAAAATAATCTCATCATCATAATGGCCTCAATATACAAATATAAACCTTCCAGCCCAAATTACTCTGCCAATTGATTACCTTTAGAAAAAATAATTTCTTTCCTTTTTATGAATAATCGTACAAACTTATTTCTTGGAGTTGATTAAATTAAACTAACTTATGTTGATTTAATGGTTTAGTCTTGAGTATTTCACAGGTCAACTCCACTGCCATTCACCATTCCAGTCTGAAAGGAAATGAATGTGTGTCTCATACTTTTGAAAACCAGTGAGTGGCCGCCAAAATTCTAGGAGCACACGTTTTTCCCAAGTCTTTATAATTATGTTATTTTTAATTTTCAAAGACTTTATGGCTCACGAGAAGCCTCTTTAATATAGTATATCATGGGCTTTTAAGTCCCTTTTACTATGGGAAATCTATTGAAAGACTTGATTGACTAAAAAATAGGATTTTTGTTAGTCATTTTTCATATAAGTATGTAACTATTACAAATAATGAGAAGAAGATTATTGTTATGCTGTCAATTTGTCTTTTTAGTAAAAACTACCATACAAATATGAGTTTTCCTGCCACTCTTTGAATTACTGTATAATATGGATGCATCTGTGGAATGAAGTAACAAAGATATTTTTCCAATGCATGTGATTTGAAGTAGCAGTAGATACACCCACGAGCTGGCCATTCGAGGGTTAGAGATAGATAGATAAGTATTTGTTTCTTGTTTACATCTACCTTTGATAGAATAAAAGTTGCATTTGCATTTTATTTTCATTATTACATGTTATACTATTAGTGTTAAGCCTGCAGGTTGTAATTGAGTCCATAGCTTTTGAGCTTAGCATTTGAGTGTCTGGAGCACCTTTCTTCGGTTGATTTTGATTAATGGTTTTATGATTAGTAGTTGGCTTGTGATTTTCCGCATTAGATAAATGTTTCCTAATTTATTTACATGCTTTACTTCTTTAGCAATTTACGCATTCTTTAGGTTAATTGTTTCCATGCTTTCTAGTTTAATGGTGATGCTTTTTAGATTCTTAGTTTTATTTCTTTTGATTTGAGTTATTTTCATGCTTTCTAGATAGATGATTTATTGCTTTCTAGATTAGAGGCCCCTTTATATTAGAGTTTTTATTCAGTAGATTAGTGCTTAAGAGAGAAGTTGAGATGTCCTCTATTGCATATAGTCATTGGACACTGCCTGGTCGATATATTGATGTGTTTAGTCACTAAAGTGTTAGGACCTAATGACAACCTGTCACTTTTTGGTGCCATTGTCGGGGACCCTTTTTTCTAGTGTTAGTAGGAGATATCTTGAATACCTCTCTTAGGGATAAGAACAATTCTTTGGCTTCTTTTTTGCATGGTCAGGAAATGAGGCCCCCATGGGAGATTCATACCAAAAACCCCCCAGTTGATGTACCAACAATAAACGAAGAAGAAGGAAACTCAGACCAAGAACTTGCTGTGGAATTGACCGAACAAGGTCAACTTGAGACCTTCCCACATACTCTGGAAAGAGAATGAATAGTGGTCGAGGAGCATATTCTTTCGCAAACCTTTGAACCTCGTGGCTCTGAGAAAATTTTGGAAGAGGATCACATCCCCTCCAACACCATGGATGACCATAGAAACGCTACCAATAACCACAACAATGATAACCCTCCACCACGCACATTCACTTATCATATTGCTATTGATGCAGCTGACGAGACGACAATGAAAAATATCTCGTTGGCCTTCTTACCAACCTTTCGAGGTTTGTCCACTAAGGACCCTGATCAGTTCCTATTTGAATTCAAAGTCTTGTGTCAAACCTATGACTACAAGAATGATAATCAAAAACTAAAGCTTTTCCCTTCCACTCTAAAAGACTCATCTATGTGTTGGTTTATGGGATTAGCTTATTAGTCAATAACATCATGGGATGAAATGGAGAATGTCTTTTTGGAGAAATATCAGAGTTACTGTAGGGTGAGTGATAGGAAAGAACAACTATTCAAAATAAGGAAAAATGAGGATGAAAGTTTAGAGGATTACCTAGATAGGTTTATCTTCTTGTCCAAACGTTGTGGTGGGGAAGTTATAAGCCTCGATATTTTAAAGACCTTATTCCTCAAAGGTGTCACATCTCAAACTCTTATGCAAGTTGCTTTTGGTTTTGTGCGGATTTTTTATATGATCTAATGCATGTGGTAGATTAATAATGAATACTATGGTGTTTTGGTGTGGTGATATATGAAAATGTTTGCTTAAACTATGAAAAGTTGAATGGTATTGAATGTGTTTTACTTTGAAAATGAAGCAAAATAGAATAGAAATATTTGAATTAATGTACTATATTGTTTTGATTCATATCTTTATGGGATACTAATTCAGTTTATTGTTGTGTGCCTGAGTGCACTTGAGATGCAGATGGTCGAAGACCAAGGGTGTGATTAAGGAGAGGAGGTTAGCTTCTTGATAGGATAAAGCAAGATGACCTCTCGATCACACACGAGAACTTAGATTCATGTAGATTGCATTTAGGAATGACAATTTTAGTTTGATTGTTTTGATTATTTGCAAATTAAATAATGATTAGTCAAATTAAATAAATAGTGAAATATAAGCATAATAAAGTAAAATAATTAATTATAATTATAATTAATTATAGATTTTGATTTAAATTTCTATGCATGATAAAAATCTGAGTAAGTATTCTATTCTTCTTCTAACTTGTGTTAATTCTTAAGATAATAAATTAACTTATAATTAGAAGGTAATTATTTAATTACTGGATAAATATTTATCATTGTAATTTAGAATGAGTTTTGGGGTAGATATTCTCGAAAAGGGGATTTATTTGAAACTGAAATTGAAAATTATTTTATATTTTCATCTGAGAATAGGAAAGGTAAAAAGGTAAGCTGTATCTTATTTATATTTTAAAAATCTATTATTTTCAAGATTAGGTTTAGAAAGGGGAAAAAGAAAACTTTATTAAGGGAAAAAAAGAATTCTCGTGAGAGAACGGTTCTTGAAAATATGTTATGCAAATTAGCTCTAATGGCTGCCAAGAAAATGCTTATTTTTATCAAAAGTTTCAAAAGGATTTTGAATTAATAGGCAAAAGGAGTTAGTAAAAGGAGAGGAGAAGAAGGAACTCTTTCAGAAAACAAATTCCAGAAGAAGCAAAGAGAAGATTTGACTGGAGAGCAGCTATAGCTCGGAGCGAAATATCCAAGTTTTAAATTCTCTTTCCATGAATTTAATTCCCAAGTGTTTGAAAATATTAGTATTGCTGAAAGATTGAATTTCAAGTGTATGTTGTGTGAAGTTGTTTACAAAACTGAGAAATTTGGTGGAAATTTCCCATTCTTTTATATGCATTTGTAAAAAAATTCACAACTGCTCTGTTACCAGATTGGGGTTTATTTTCTTTAGCAAATCTTTGTCCATAGTCCTATTTTCAGATTATAAAATCTTTATACATATATTCTGAAATTGAAATATAAATATATATATGTGTGTGTGTGTGTGTATGTATGTATGTATATCCAATTTCTATAAGATACTGGTAACGTAGCCATGGACTGAATTACCTTTCTTTTGAGTTTGTGATTTAATGAAACAACAAGTTATAGAGTGTTGATTATATGACCACGCCCCATGGTGGGAAGGGGGTTGCACTATGGAGGGACAACGCATCCATAGGCTATGGCCTGTGGAGGTGGCGCTTCCCCCTCACAAGGAGCGCCTTCCCTATGGGGAGAGGCATCGGCCTCCCCACTAGACTTAAACTTATTTTCTTTTAAATGGCATGGATACCATCAAATATGTGTAGGGATTATGAGATTCACTGTATGCGTAAGGATTATGAGATTCATCATAGGCATCCAAATTTAATCACTTCCATATGATTAAAATTACTGCCTTTCCATCTATCGTATTAATATTAATTTATTAAATTAAATTAATATTATACCTTTTGTCTCATACCGATAAAGTATTTAATTTAATAATTAATGCTTTGTCTTTTACCTTATTCCTCTCTAAATTAAATAAATACACTAATTTATTTAATTTACTCATTCTTCCTCTTTTTTTAAATCAATTTAAAATTCCCCACTTTCTCTCTCCTTGTCACATCCTCCATAATCTCACCCTAATCTAAATTAATTTAATTAATTCAGGGTTATGATGTGCATCCTCTTAATCAGAGATTAATGTCACATCCTCCTACATTTGCCACTTGCCTCTAATCTTCTGTTAATTAGCCTAATCCAATATTTGCACAACCTTAACCAAAGTCATTAGCTAAATTTAGCACCACTTTTTAGTTAATTCTTCCATTTTTCCTTTTTGGACATTGACCCCCTTTCCCATGTGAATTTTTAATTCACATTTATTTGCCCTAGATTCCTCTCCTTTAAATGTGAATTTTTAATTCACATTCCATTCTTCCAAGGCTTCTAGAACCTTAGACTTGTCACAATCTCCACATGTGACCAAGTCCCACCTTTTTGGAGCCCACCTTTTACCCTCTAGATCATCCTAGGAATGTGAATTTTTAATTCACATTTATCTCCCCAACCACCTTTCCTTTTCCCATGTAGATTTTTGAGGAATTCTAAAATTCCTCAAATGTCCCTTTCACTCCCACTTGGGGACAAGAAATCCCTTTTTGTGGAAATCCTCTCATCCCCCAAGGTGCATGTCCTTTTCCACCTCATGTACCTTTTTGACAACTCATTTCCATCTCATCCACCCTTGGCCACCTCACCCTCCACATGTCAAGATGTGAGGGCTTGTGGGTTCTCAACCCACCATAGCCCTTCATCTTGACCTTGTTGGATCAATCTTGACCCTTGAATTCTCTAGAGAATTCAAGTTCCTCTATAAATACCCCCTCTCAATAAGCATTTACAACACTTAGTCAATTTGCAACTACATGCTGCCATTTTGTGCACTCATCCAATTTTCAATCACATCCACTTGCATTTGCATCCAAACACATAGCAAAGATCTTCAATAGAGCCATCAAGGAGCACACATCCTATCTTAAGCAAGGGCCAATCAAAGGAGTATCAACTACAAAGGAAGGTAAAACTATTTGTCTTACATTATCTACTTTCTTTAGTGTTTTGTCACTCTCTTTTGGCTAATCTTGAGGTGTCCTTGGTATTTTGTTTTTCATATTTTAGTTGTTTTGCTCATTTAGAGAAGTGCAAATATCAGGGTATACAATGAAACAGTTTTATGTATATGTATGTATGTAATATATTTAAATATATATTATGTATATAAATATACATAGATTTGGGTAATAAACTTTATATCTTAAACTTAATTTGATGTACTATATATATATATATATGTACACATGTATATACATTTATATAAATACATATAACTCTATTTGTAGTAGGAAATATGTGCATACAAAAATGTAAATCTGGTGAATAAAATATCTATATCCGGAATGCTACAATATATATATATGTGTGTGTGTGTGTGTGTGTGTGTGAAGTGCTTTGTAACTTATAAAAATATACCTACAAAAATATAAATATAAATCTCTGTTACCACAGTAGGATGAAAAAAAGAAATGAATACATATCTATATTGTCTTATTTTTTCTAAAATTGTTTTTATTTCTGGATAATGGTGCACTGTATGATTTACCATTCACCAATGTAAAATGTAATGAAATATTTATATATATATAAGATTTTATAAAGAGCTGAAGATAGATATTTTATTAGTTAACGATTATATTCTATAGATATTTTTTTTTTAATTTAGTGAATTCTTTAATATAACACAAAAATGTAGATATATAAATATATTATTGCACTCTAATTAGATGATATTATTGGTTTTATCTCCACTAGGAGAGTGATGAGTTGCCAACCTGAATTATGTCACTCAGAGTAAAAGTGAGTGAAAATTATTTTCTTTTCTTTAAATTTAACTTATTATTCTTTTTTCATAAAAGTGTAGACATACTCCTATTAAATAGGAAAGTAAATTGTAAACTGTGATTTTACCCATACTTATAAGGTTGAATAGAGTAGTTTTCTTTTTTTTCAACTTATAAAATTACTTATATTGATCAAATTGTTTAAATGGAAAAATTGAACTTGTGAGTTTAAGCATGCTCTTTAAAAAAGATTGATTTTTAGATTGCTTTGTGACTTTCAATATAAATTGTATGGAAATATCTCTCAAATAGAGTGTGTTTATGAAAAGCTATTTGGGAAACTTTGTGTGTACATTGAATTGTGATGGAATTTCTTGAAAGTAGAAATGTCTTAAATTGAATGAAACTATGGATGGAAAATGCATTATTTACTATTCTTCTGAGAAACTTCTGGGACAGGATGTTGAAGGTGGACCCACAAAGACAATAGTTTTACCTTTTCTAAAACTATCATTTATTTTATTTATGCTTGGCCAAGCACATGTACCATTGAAACAAATGGAAACAAAATCCTAGAAATAAATGTATGTAGGTCTCTGCCACCTCCTGTATGCATGAAATATGTTATTCTCATGTTAGGAATGCATATAGGCATCAGGCTCTCATCGAGGGTTCCCTCCTACTTTGTTGTTTTAGGTTGCTAGGATCCTCATGCAGGGCCATGGATTTCTTCGAGTCAGGAAGAAACCCAAGGAAGACTTGTACATCGTGGTTGGGTGGAAAAGGCACCTTAATCACACTCTTGGCCCCAACTTGCAAGAAGACCAGTGGTGTCACGACGGTTGAGGTTCAGAGTTTCTTGTGTTATAGATATATTCATGTATTATTTCTGAAAGGCTTATTTAGCCCACTTGTAAAATCAACTTTATTTAACATTCATTATTGCAACATTGAAATAAATGTATTGAATGAAAGATTTTGATGTAACATTGAAATAGATGTATTAATTGAAAGTTGTTGATGAAATTTAAATATGAATGAATTTATGGAAACTCATTGAGATGCTATTGACATATACATGTGTATCAATGTAAAGGATCCTTGTTGTAGATGCAATGTACTTCTTTTGGATACATGAAATGAAATTTATTACTATTCTTGCTTTGAGCTCTTATGGGAAACTCTTGATCTATGCATCCTTTACTTTTACTTTACTTGAAATCTAATGAGATTTTGGCAACACAAGTGGTTTAATGAACATCATCTTTCGAGCAATACATTTTGGTATCAGAGTAGCAATGTTCAACTCTAGGACCTATGCCTAATTATGCTCGATGTTATCTTTTGCCAAGGTAACCCTAATGGAGGGTAGATATTATCAGCAAGAATGGGGAGGGGGATCTCGTGGTGATCCCAATGATAAGTTGGATCAGATTTTGGCCATATTAAGTTGGCAAGAGACCAGGATTAATAACCTTGAACAAGAAAGATAGACTGGGCCAACAAGGTCTAATCTTGGTGAAAGTGAAAACAACATAAATGAACCAAATGGAGAAAACCCTGAAAATGAAAAGAATCAAAGTAAGCTAACGAAGGTAGCTGAAGAATTGGGTAAAGACCTCAAGAAGGTTGTGCCACCCAAGTTTGATTGTAAATCCTTTGGGGATGGGGCAGAAACATGGATTATTGAAATGGAAAGGTACTTTTCCCTTCGAAACCTGTCTGAGGAGACTAAGGTGGAATGGGGATCCTACCAGCTCATAGGTGAAGCTGCCACATGGTGGGAAAATGAAAGGGATGATAAGTAGTTTTTTTCTGGTAAGGTAACATGGGAACAATTCTTGCAGACTTTTAGGAAGAGGTGGCTTCCACGGTCCTACTTTGACAAGAAAATGATAGAATTTCAGGTGCTCATTCAAGGAGGAATGACGGTGACACACTATTGGGAGAAATTATCTCACTCGCTTAAATACGTACCTCAGTACCAGCATGATGAGAGGTTTCAAATTCAAAAATTCATTCTAGGGCTTAGGCCTCAAATTGGAAATGAGGTGGACATGCACAGACCTGCTACCATGGATGAAGAATATTGGTAAAAGATAGAAGAAGCATTCTCAAGCAAGAATTGGAGCTATTGTAATTCAGAGATTGAATAATAGAATAATTCTTGGTGGATTTTTTTCCTAAAAGGGTTTCTCCACGCTATATCTTGTGTAATCTTTCTAATATCCTATCTAGTTCTTCTATCAACTTCTCTCTTCATTCTACAACAATAAAATGAATTAATCAAGATAATCGCCCACAAAGAATATATGTAACAAAGAAAAAGCTTACTTAGATCAGCAATATTAAAGTTTTAGAGAGTATTAAGCTAAGAAAACACCTCATTTTTCAACATTTGGTATCAAAGCTGAGGTTGGGTAGAGTATTGGGATGCCTTTCTCTTAAAGTTTGAAGGATTCATTGGCTTAGTAGGAGCTCTTATTATTTTAGTAATTTTCTAATTTTGGAATTAAGTTTTTTGTTACAATGAATTCAAGGTTAGATATTGAAAGGTTCAATGGTTCTAACTATGAAATGTGGAAATTAAAAATGGAAGATCTTCTTGAAGAAAGAGATCAATGGTTAGTGGTTAATAATGAGACTAAGACACGTACAACTATGTCAGATGAAGATTGGGCTAAGTTAGATAAAAAGTAAAGATGAACAATTAGATTGTGTCTTGTTGATGTTGTTATTTTAAATGTTTCAGTGGAAACTAGTCCATATAAATTGTGGAAAAGAATAGGAGACATTTATCAAAAAAAGAGTCTAACAAATAAGTTGTATCTGAAAAGGCAATTATATTCATTGAAAATGAAAGATGGTGATTCAATAGCACAACATTTAAATGCTTTCAATTTAATTCTCAATCAGTTAGCATATGTAGATGTAAAGCTTGAGGATGAGGATAAGTGCATTTTATTGCTTTGCTCTTTACTAGATTCTTGGGAAAATCTAATGGTTGTAATTAGTGGTAATCATGCAGATCCAAAGATGGACAACATCATTCCTACTCTTATATCAGAGGAGATGAGCAGGAAATCTAAAATTGACTTCCAAGATGCCTTGTTTGTAAGAGGTAGGCCTAAAGAGAAGGAATCTAAATCAGACAAGAAAGGAAAGGGTAAGTCTAAAGGATGGTCAAAAACCCCTGGTAAGAGTAAAGTAGAGTATTGGAATTGTGGAAAACCTAGACATATCAAAAAGGATTGTAAGAGCAAGAAGAAGAGTACTAATGCTTCTACAGAAAAATTTGATGACAGTAATGATGCATTAGTCATTTCTTCTAATACTATTGTTGATAACTCTTGGCTTCTTGATTCAGGTTGCTCCTATCATATGACTCCTAGAAAGGAGTGGTTCTCTAAGTATATTGCATATGATGGAGGAGGTGTCTTCTTTGGAGACAACAACACAACAAAGGTTGTTGGAAAAGGAGAGGTAAAATTGTGTTTCAGTGATGGTAGTGTTAAGACCCTTAATGATATTTTACATATTCCAAGACTTGCAAG
>VDFB02275144.1:0-68250 GCA_007258455.2 Sequoia sempervirens
CCAATACCCTAAACCATCAACCCTATAGGTCCTCCACCCTAATCCATGAACCCTATACCCTCAACCCTATCCCTTTTTCTTTATCTATACATCTCACCTCTCTCCCCTTCCCTCTCTCCTACCCTCTCCCTTATAAGAGTCTTGGTACGATCATCTCTGTCTAGTTTCAAATCATAGGAACTTGATGCATCAGCTATCTAGGACTCAATTTAGTCCATTTTATCTTTTATTCCTTGTGTGGCATTCAACCACTTCATGCAATATAAAACAAATATTTTTGCCTCTTCCTCAAAGGCTTGGACTTCCTTCAAACATTCTTCAACTTTGGTAAGTTTAGATGAACATTTATCTATGATATTCATTAGCTTCTTTTCTATAAGCCTTGTATCAACCTCTATTTCTATTTGTCCTTTTAGTTCGGAGGCATATTCCCTAAAGGAATCAATCAATAATTTGAGATTTTCCATAACAAACAAAGATGTATCAACATTAGTTCCTGGTGTGATCTCTTGTAATGCCTTTACTGCCTCATCCATTAATTCAATACTCTTTTGATAAGTTTCAATGATTTATTTTCTTGTTAATGCATTAAACAAATCACTTAGCTGTAACTTATGTATAGGAGGTATCTTATTTAAATCAACACTGCCCTGTTGCATGGGCAACTGCAACAATTGTGAAGAGACAACCCATTGGAACCTTAACTATCTAGATAACAAACCTTCTAAGGGGTTACAAAAAAAGGATTCATGAGAGGGCTTGTATAAATCCTCAGAATTTTCTTCTTCTTCATTCTTTTCAGTATCATGATCTTCTTCTTCCTCTACCTTTTCTTCTTCTTTACCAAAGGACTTGTCTCTATCTTTGTCTTTATCTTCCTCTTTCTCCTCATATCCTTTATCCTTTCCTTTTTCACCTTGCTTACTATTGTGTGGTCTCACAACACACCCAAAGATTGTAAGACTTGGGGACCCAAGTAAAAATAAAAAAAAACTAAATCTTATGGTAGGAGCTAGCTAGTTGAAAAGATCACCAAAAGTGAAGAGCAAAGAGAAATATTTAATAAAAGAGTACTTCAAATATAGTGTTTTGGGTACCATATACTGGGAATCATGAATGTTTGAAAAAGGAAAAAGGTAATGCAAATGTGAGTAAAATGTTCCAGTTTGATAGTTGAGGTCCAATAAGATGGAAATTCTAGTAAAATTGATGTCTAGGGAAAATTCATTGGTAAAGATGAATACCGAGTACCGAGTACTAGGTAGTGGTGTAAAGTGAAGTTTTAAAATATTAAGGTTATCTAATGAGTTTGATAGTACGATAACCTAGTATATAAAAGATAATCATGAAAGGATTTGTAATATGCTAGAAAGCATGTTATTTATGATAAATTTATGTGATAAAAATTGAATGATGGTTTTATTTACATGAGATGCTTATAAATGTTTTTTTAAAAAAAAGGGGATTTAATGAGTGGAATTTGTGATTGCAGGAGATGCAGAGTTCGGGTATGGATGGTTAGGAAAATAAAATTTACAGACAGATTTGATGGTGTTTCCAAGTTCAACAATACACTTTAAAAGCTCATGCTGGCATAGAGTTCATTGTGAAGATACACTAGATATTGGGAAACCAAGACTTTGGAGTTTAAGCATGTGACAAAGAAGTGTATCCACTCTGAAGGTTGCTCATTCCTGGAATGTTCAAACCAAGGATGAACTTGAATGTAGGAGTGGAAATTCCACCTGATCATTCTAAATATGTGGGAAGTTCCTACATTTTGTTTGAACGAATTTGTTTGGTTGAACCAAGAAGAAACCCTGCAAATAAAAGGATAAAAAACCCAAAGTGCTTCAACGTACAAATTGAGATTGAATTTTGTTTTCGATTTCTATTCTCTTACCAGTCATTACATTCCATGTGCCTTGATGTGATTCATCCCTTGGATTTCCTCTCACGTATTTTTCTTATCCTATCTATGCCTTAATTCTATAAAAGGCTAGAGGATATTTCTTTTTAAGTTAAGTTTAGAATTTGTTGATGTCAGAAGAGCCAATTTCTTTTTAAAGTTTTGTTCCTTTTTCCTATTTTTTAAATCATTCTGATCTAAAAACTTGTATGCATATAGATATTAATGAATATCAGAGCCAATTTTATAGTTACCTATCTCATGAATCTTTGTAGCTGGTTTTGTTAGTTCAACCGAAGAATACTATGTGTTGCATCGTTTAAGGGTGCATACAAGACCTACTCAGTGTCCAAACTAAAACCCCTATCTTTAAAAGCTCGTACCATTTTATATGTAGCTGTGAAGCAATATGGTGAAGCATAAATAAATTTGCTTTGATTTGGTTAATTCTTTGGGGCATGCATGGAGAATAACTAGGAGAAATTTTAATTTTTAGTATTTTTTGCTTTATTTAGGATAGATGTTTAAATTCTAGAAAATGTTTCAAAAAATAGATGAATGAATGAAAATTTATCGAAAAATATTTCTTTTTTCTATGATATTGTTGAATGCTTAAAGCTAAATCTACTTAAGCGATAGCAAAATTGTTAATGTTCATGAAATATTATTTCAAATCTTTCGATTTCATGATATTATTTTATGATCTAACTAAAATTTTAGTGTCTAATACATATGATTTCAAACAACCATATTCCCTTTGAGAGGAACAACAATATCACATCATGCCCTAAAGTGAACATAGTATTGTCAAGACCTGACTATCGAAGACTTGGGATTGAACTAAGCCAACCTTTATCCTATCATATAGATCCCCCTAGGTTTCCTTTGGTTAAGTATTTCAAGAAGGATAGGCTCTTTGCAATTTTTTTGTGAAGAATTTATTCACCCTTTTGTTGCGAGTAACATCGTCATCAACACTTACCCTCTTAATTTTCGTATCCTTCCCCTTCCTTTTCATTATCATTTCCACCCTTATCTTCCTCATTTTCCTTCCTTTTCTTTTTATCATCTTCATGCTTGTCACTTGAACACTAGTGCCTTGTTCTATATCTACCAATGGAACATAGTCTCATGATTATCTTGAACAATACTTACCAGAGGAATAGGAGTATCATCCTTAGTATTTTCCTCTTTGGTCACAGGTTCTCTTTATGCAAAATAATCATCCTTAGCATTACCTTGTGTAGGATCTTCTATATCTAGAGGAGTATTATCTAGATTTTCTTCTGTATTAGTAAAGTTCCATTTTTTTCATTTATCAGATCTTGTTCCTTGTTGGTGGAGGCAATGCGAATAATCCCATACTTCTATGCTATGCCAGTGATCTTTTCTTTTGTTTTCTTCTAAATTTTCTCAAATTGATCTTGTTATCTTCCCATAAGAAGTGTGAACCTTCATTTTGTTATGAATTCTTTGCTCCAAAATTGAGCCAATGTGGCCTTATTAGCTTTAGAAAAGGAGAATCCAATTTTATTCACAACATCTGATATGTTGTTCTCTTATTTCTCTATGAATTCTTCTCTTCTCTCTAATAAAATGTTTGATACATCATCTAGAACCTTATTCTTAATATACTCCATATCTGCTTTAATGATAACAATATATTTGATTATTGCCTCAATTGTGGTGGATCTTTTCACCTCATTTGCATTTTGATACATTGTAGTAGTTTCCTTCAACATATCATGATGCATAATACCTTCAAATATTGCATATAATTTCATCAAACTCTAAGGTTTCTCCGAAGTAGTATTTTTCTTCTTTTTCTTTTTCTTTTCTAGATCACTTGATTCTGGTTTCTTTTTCTTCTTTTCCTTCACCTCGTGCATATCCTGAAGGCTTGATTTTCCTTATCAATTTCTTCTTCATCAGATGTGTCAACTATGTCCACTCTTTGTTTCTTTGAAATAGTGAGCTACTTCTTTTCATCATCAATGAAGATTCTTCATCCTCTTCTTCTTCTTCTTCAGAAAGTACACTCAAGTTCTTTATTTTAGCTTTCTCTTTCTTTCTTTGTGGTATAGTGGAAGTTGTGGGGGCTAGAAGATTAGCTCTCCTTCTCTTCACCTGAGGTTCTTCCAACACTAGAGCACTAGTCTCCTTTCTCTTAATTGATCTGAAGGGCTTTTGAATACTAGGAAGATTGGAAGTTGTTCTTCTAGATCTTCTAGGTCTGGTGGATCCACCTTTTGTGAGCTTGCTTCTACCTCTAATTTTTCTCTTAACACCTAGATTTTTTCATTTGTAAATCCTTTTTCCTTGAAATATCCATTCACCAATTTTATCACCTTCTTCTTTATTTTAGGCTTTCTCAGCTCCACATGTACATCCATGGATTTCTCCTCATATGTTCCATGTCTTTTTTGAGTAGTTTCCTTTGGAATCTTCAATAATATATCAACATAACTATTAACCTCATCTTCATTAATCTCATAACCAAGTGGTGGAATATAGATTGCTTGGGGTTCCACAACCTCAATAATGCATTCATTAGTATTGACCAAAAATGTGATATCATCTTGATATTTTTTCACAAAAAACTTAGGGATCCTCTCCCTTTCATGCCTTCTCTTCTAGAATATTGCAAGTAAATAATTAAGTGCTCTATCTTGAGCTTTCATATCACTCATGTGGTATAAATGTTCCAAAATCTAATGAGATACCAGTCTGCATTTATCCCATATGACATTGCTTCTTCCTGGAAGCTCCCTCAAAAAGTAAAATAGTAAACAAACTACCAAAGAACCAAAATTGAAGGGGTATTTCTTCTCTTTAGTCTACTCCAAGTTGTAAAATAGTTGTTGTAGGAGTAACTCACAAAAATTGTAGTCCTTTCCATTTTCACAATTTCATAGGCTACATGAATTGTTATAGGTGACATAGAATTCTCTCTATTGGTGTAGTATATCTTATATCCTATGACAATAGTTGCATACCTTACTACAAGATTTTGTATAGTGTTTACAGTGAGATCCCTTTGATCAAATGTGGGTCCAATAAATTCCATTACATCCTTATTCTTCATAGATTTCAACACTAGTATAGGTCCAGTCGCACAAATTCCTGTAACTTCCCTTACAACTTCCTTTGTTATCAAGTTAGGCATGTTAGTCCATATGAATTTGTCATGAAATCTGATTAATTCCATTCTCAGATACTTAGTTTCATCGTTATAGATGAAGCATATAAACCATTGCCAGATAGCAAGATTCTTCTTCACTAGATTTTCATACCTAGGCTTGATTTTGAAATCATCTTCAATCAATTGATATTTCTACAGGTTTGTGAATCTTGAGTGATCATACTCTTCCATTTTTTCATGGATGTATTCCATAGTGTCTTCTATAGGTAAAACCCTATATGGAATACTCGAGAAAGCTCCAAGTGGGTCATTCTTAAATATTTTCATGGGGTATTTCTTGAAATTTGGTTGGGGTTTCTCTCACATTTACTACTATAGGTTTCTCCATCTCTATTGAATTCAAATGCTTCCAAAAACAAATTCTATTTTAGCTTTGGACAATGGTAAATACTTTTACTTTTCTTAATGGGAACTAGGGTTTGGATGCTCTACTTCACAAATCACCTTCAAACTCTTGAATTTGCTTCAATTTGCTTTACTTGCTTCAAATGCATAAAAGTGAGTAAAATAGACTAAGTATGGATACTTATAACCTTTCAATTTTCCCTATTTTTCATTTAATGCACCAATCAATAAAGTTGATAAAGCTCTTCTTTAAGCAACAATAAACCATAAGTCACTCTGCAAATCTCTACATTACCATATTTTCTTCCGGAGTCTTCTCCAAAAGATCCAAATTGTCCATCTCCATCTCATATCTTCAAGACAAGTCATGGGACCTCATATTAGCAAGGGGTTATTTGATTATCTGCTATTTCCCCCCTAAGCCAAGGCCTAGGTTCAATTCCTAGAGGAATTATCTGCACCAAAGGATGGTACAGATTAATTTGTGGTCTCTAATTCTTCCTTTTTCTCATGTTCCTCTTTCTTTCTCCAAATCTTCGAGAACCATTTCCTTATTTTCTTTTGTTAGATCAATCTTTGTGACTAGTTCATTTCTCTTTACATGATTTTTCTTCCTCATGTTTCTGCTT
This sequence comes from Sequoia sempervirens, assembly GCA_007258455.2. Lineage (NCBI taxonomy): Eukaryota > Viridiplantae > Streptophyta > Pinopsida > Cupressales > Cupressaceae > Sequoia > Sequoia sempervirens. Next base: position 6,086 of record VDFB02275144.1, read on the forward strand.
CTGCAAAATCTAGCAATATGTCCAGGTCTATTGTAATTGTGACATATGACATTATTATGAGAGTTATTCCTTTCATTCATTCTAAATCTGCATTGATTAGCTTTATGTCCAATTAATCCATAGAATGTATAATAGTAACCATTGAAAGGTTGAAGTTGATTCTACCATTGTTAAATGCATTCATCATTTGACTTCTGCATGTTCACTTTCTCTATGTCCAATCTTCTTGCATGTAAAGCATTGACTAGTAAAGGATGGAACATTCTAATTCATTTTTCTTCTACATTTCATTTCTCTATGTCCAAATTTATTGCAAGAATAAAAAATACCATTGAAATATGAATACCTTTGAGCATTTGGTTGTGTGATTGGGGTCTTCTACCATTTTTTCTTTCATTAATTTTTTTTCATTATTCTTCTTGTCTTTAGTCTTCTTTATTTCACTGGTCTTCTTTGCATTAGATTGAACTAATTTTCTTTAGAGCTTTCACCTTTTTCAAGTCACAAACCACCTTTATCTTTAGATACTTTTTGACCTGAAATTAACTCATCAAGCATTAAAGAACTTGTCTTGAACTTTCCTTCATGAATTCTTGCTTTCTCTAGATCTAATCTTAGATTTTTTACCTCTTGTTCAATCCTTGTGCATTCATTAGTTTTTCTCTTTACCATTGCATTCAAACATTTCTTAGTTCTTTTGTTCTCTTCAACTTTCACTTTCAGTCTAGTGATGTTCTCATTTTCTTTTTTTAATTGTTCATTGGCTTCCTTATGTCTTTCTCTGAACTTCTTGATTTGCTCTCTCAATTTTTTTGATGCAGTCATTTTCTTCTTTAATATTTTCTTTCAAATCTCTATTTTTATCTTCAATTTTGTCAAGGTCTTTAAGAGAAAATTTGAATTCTCCATCTTTGTCAAGTGTTCAAAATTCTTTTGTGTATCCAATAGTAGGAATCACTTTTGGAAATTTTTTATCAGCCATGACGTGTTAGCAAGCTATGATACAATTTGTTGAACACTTGGATTTGCTAAGAGGGTAAGGTGAATCATTATTCTTAGAAACCATCCAAGTATTAAACATCCAATTACCAAAGCATACCTAGCAGTTATTGATGAGAGATATTTTATACCATATTTTAGCCTTTTTCCTATACCATTTAACCCATTTTCATATTCCATTTCTATTCCATTTTAGTACCTTTATGTTGCATATTATTAAATATATATAAGTAATATTTAATTTAGTTTTTGGATAAAATATGTGAATAATAAATATTAGATTATATTTACTAATATTTTCTACCATTATGTTAAAAAATAAATAAAGACTTTTCACTATATTTGATAACATATATTTTAATCTTTTGTTATAACAAATTATTATGTTCTTTATAATGGCCATAAACAAATTTTATGCTCCTTATTATTATTGACATGAGACAAAACATAAATGTACCATATTATTTTATTAAAATCAATTTGATATATTGGTTATTTTGTTACCAAACAAACCTACCATGTTAAGAATGCCTTATTTACATGATTCTCTCATTTGAGATTTGATTTTGTGGAGAGTGTTGAACAAGAAAAGTGAGAGGAGGGGGTGAAATTAGTTGTAGCAATTTTAACCTTTAAAACTTCCACCAGAGGTTAGATCAATTACCATTCACAAATCCTTTTCTTTGCTAATGTGATTAATCATTAAGTGTTGTGAGACAAGGATTGTCAGGGTGGGTCAATTATGCTTGATCCGTGATGAATCAAAGCACAATTTATCCAATAAACCTCAATCTACCCAAAAATATGATTCAAGTTGAAAAGTTCAACTAAGCATTTATACAAACTAAAAGTTACAAACTACGAAAATAGTTAAATTCTTACTCTAACCCATTTGAAACTTATCTTGTTTTGGAATTAGTGTCGTGTTGATGTGGAACAATGACCCTTTCCCAATCTCATGATTAGTGAGCCTATTTCAATCGATTCTATGGAAAGAATCGATGAAACCATTGTGACAAAAGGATGGAAAACTATTTTATGCTAAATTAAACATGATGCAAGCTAAGTTAACATGATTTTATAATAAAAATGAACTAATTATGCAATTTCTAAGCTAATCTAAGCTAATTCTAAGCTAAAATATGGAAACCCTAATTCGTATACAAACTAAGATGGATGGATGGAAGCCATTAATGGATGTCTTAAGCTATTATGCAACTAAAATAAACTAAAACAAGCTAAAAGTGAGTAATTTGAGAGTTTGAATGTGAGTGAATTCAAAAACATGACTTTGTTGGCATATGGTCAGTGCTCCCCTTAGGATTCGTGACATGGCTTAACTGCCTCCAGTGGATCCGTTAACTCTCATAGTTGTATTAGGCATTAACATGTTGATATTTTGGTGCAACAACAAATGTGTTTCCAACAATTGGTATTAGAGCCAAAGGTGTCGGGTTCGAATCCCCTCGGGTAATGCTCAGGGGGAGATTGTTGGCAGATGCTCAGTGCTCCCCTTAGGATTTGTGACATGGCTTAATCACCTCTCGTGGATCCGTTAACTCTCACAGTTGTATCGAGCATTAACTGGTCAATCTTTTGGTGCAACAACAACTATGTTTCCAATAGACTTTGCAATTGAAATATCGATCCATTTGTCTCCAAATAGTGCTTTATTTATAGGAGAGAAAATGAGAAATGGAGGGTTGAGATCAAAAAGATCAATCAATTGTCAAAGATGAAAGGAAGAAGAGGCATGGATCATGGATTCTTATCAACGAATGAGAATGCATGATGGGATTTAATCAAGGGCTCACATTTCCTTCAAACAAACACACTTTTAACTTGATCATATAGGTTAAAGGTGACTTGTTCAAAAGGTTAAAGGTTAAAACTTGCTTTAGAAGCCAAGTGAAAATATCCCTTTTTCAAATGATGGAGGAATAAGAATATTCCTTGAAATATTCATTTGGGTAAGGATAAAAAGATTTTTTACAAATTAAAAGAAATTCTTAATTGTACAAAAAGGGGATAAGGAATATTCCATGGGAATATTCCCCTTTTTAGAGGAAAATTAGTTTAATTTCTAATTAAACAAGGTTTAATCATTTAATTAGGGGATTTGGAGGAATTAAAGTATATTCATTAAATTAAATAATTTAATGAATGGGGGAGAGATGAAATGATATTTAATTAAATAACTTAGGGTTATTTAATTAAATAAGATGACTTAGGAAATTATATTAAATATTTTGATTTATTTAATTTAATGAGATGAATTGTTAGCGTGAAAGGGGATGAATTAACCTAAATTGATAAATTAGGTTAATGGACGAAAATGATGCCATTAATTAAATTAAATAGGTTAATTTAATTAATTAAGTGAAAAGGGGATGGGTTTAAAGAGGAAATGTTGTTAGTAAACCTGTTTCAAGTGTATGATATCATTCAGGACATTTTTCAACGCTTGTATTTTGCCCCTCTTTGAAGCGAGGTAATTGTTGCTTCGGTTAAAAAAATAACACTTTTCAGATCAAAACTATTGATTACATCAAAAAATAATTTTTTTAAATTTTTTTTCAGATGCCCTAGCGAAAGGATAAAGTTGATTCCATGCCCCCTTGAGAAATTGGGTGGAAATTTTGAATTTTGGGTTGGTTTCTGGATAAAGATGAAAAATTTCCCCAAAGGTCTAAAAAGACTTTGGGATGAAATAATTATGCCAAAAATGCCAAAAATGATGCAAAATAAGGCTCTTCTTGGAAAAATTGGTGAAAATGATGATAAACCCTAGCTTGAAGGTGAAATTAGGACAAAAAACCCTAATTTTCTAGCATAAATAAGCCAAGAAGGGTCACTTTCAATTCATTTGTGCATTCACACTTGAGATATTCTTTCTATTTTGAGCTTTGAACCTTCGAAGAAATGGCACGACGAGAACTTCCTAGACACATCTTTGACCAAGTTTGAGTGTACCAGCGACTTCCAAGTGCAAGACCACTAGTATGTAACTCCAAACTTGATTTGAAATTTAACTTTTTGATGCATTTATTTCCCTTTAAAGTTTAAAATTTGGTGGTGTAGCTATATAGCGACACCCATTTTTTAATTGGTGACACCCAAATGAATTATAACGATTCTATTTGTAATTTAAAATTAGGGTTTCTAATTTTAGATTGTGATGCACACTTATATAGCGACACACTTACCGATTTAGAAATTAGGGTTAGGGTTTCCAAAGTTTAGATAGTGATGCTTGTATATTTGGTGACACGTGTTGTGATTTTCAATTTGAAATGCTTTTGGGCATCACAATTTGAAATTTAAATATAGCGATGCTATTGCAAATAGTGACACTATTATGATTTTTGAGCTAAAAATTTCAAATTGAGCAAATTTCCTTAATTTCCTGACACCGTTTCCTTCATGGATGCAAGAGGTCATTCCACCACTGATTTCGCATGAGCACAGACCCACCATGTTGGATAGATTAGGCGATCTGTAAGAGTTATGCTAGGAGAACCTGGGAGATATCAACCTTTGGTATGTTGCATATGCACCTGTCATCTAGACACATTTAAAACCTCTACCCTTAAACCCTAAACCATTAAACCCTATACCATCTACCCTATACATTAAACCCTCAACCCTCAATTCTCAACCCTCAACCCTTAATCCCTCAACCCTCAACCCTTAAACCCTAAACCCTAAAACCCTTTACCCTCTACCATCTACATTGGACCCTCAACCCTAATCCTTCAATCATATACCCTCAAACCTATACCCTAAACCCTCTACCCTCTACCCTTAACCCTCAATCCTAAAGCCTTAAACCCTAAAGCCTTAAACCTTCTACCCTTTACCCTCAACACTAATACCTTGACCCTATACCCTCAATGCAATACCCTAAACCATCAACCATATAGGTCCTCAACCGTATACCCTAAATTATCAACCCTCTACCCTATACATTAGATGTAATGCCCCACCACACAAACCCCAAAGGACAACTACAACTAACATATTATGACACTATTTTTTTTTTTGAAAGAGAAAAAGATAACAATTATGTAATGACCATTAATTAAGTAACCATACAATATTACATAACAAAACCTAACTAGTCCCATGGGGTTACATGGTTGCATTACACATAAATGTTCCCAACCAAAAACATCATTAAAGTTAATTCCAAGTAGATAAAAATAGAAGCACACATTCACAAGATAACATAATGATAACATATGACCATCCATGATCAATAGAGATACATCATTTTATTACATTTCAATTCATAGCTCAATATTACAATTGTGGAGAATATTTCAACAGATACACCATATCATGGATACAATAATACATTACATAATGCTTCCCTTATATCAATGGGAAGAGTACATCAATAAAGAATAAGGTACAAAGCATAGAACAATCTTCAACCAAGTGAAGCTATGGAAACTCTGCATCCGCTTCCGCATCACAAACATAACTTGGGAACCTAATGGGGTGCATAGCACCCTCCACCTGACCACATGGACCCAAAGGCCCACCCCCCATGCTAGGAGATGACAAGAAAGGACCCACATCTAAAAAAAAGGTTAAGCAGACAAGGCTAACACAACACCAACATCAAACAACATAAAAAAAATACAAACAACACTCCCAGACGCAACCAAACAAGAGAAAATAAATGGGTATTGTAGGAGAGTTTCATTGTATGACCTTACATGTATTATCCAGACAACTTATCACAAGGTTCCACCTCCATCTATGGTTATCCTGACTGCCTATCTCAAGGCGTTGCTCCATAGGGTGACTCATGCAGAACCACTTACCTTTCATGAGGACAAGGTAGTGATCTTACCAACTAGGTCTTCTCATCCCATGCTTAGCCTATGAAAGCACTAACGATATGGGTGAGGCACACAATTAATCTTGTTTAGTGTTTAACTACCCAAACCCACTAGTTCGTTAATTAAATTAGCACTTGTTTAGGAAACTCTTCCATGGGTTATTCTAATGGCCCCTTTGTGCGCTGACCCCCATGAAGAGCCACTCTCCCTATGGATACCCAAACCAAAACATGCAAGGGGTGTACCTCATCACACAAAGCACTAAAATCATGAAAACCAAGTACATATGCGGGGAATGAACTTTCTTGCCCAAAAGCCACATCAAAATTCAACACCATGGTACAAGGTAACACCCACAATAACTCAAATTAGAAATAACATCAATGATTCATAAAGGTCCAACTATGGAAAATTCAATATAAATCAAGTTTCTCCATTGCATTTGGAAGCCAAAAAAAAAACACTAAATATCCACAAACTCCTACTGAAGGTAATTCAAACTCTTTGGGTTCCCAACCATCTCAAAACATGACTACAAGAAAGTCATTGCATAAAGTCTCCTTAATTAGAGATAACACAAAAGGAAGACTCACAAAATGACTATATAAATTCCATGATCGCAAATGACAAGTGTAAAGGAGGCAATATCATAATGATATCCTCAAACTCACTCAAAGCTAACAAATCAATTACAATTATCTTGATAGTAAATTCCACCAATAGGGCATCCAAGGGAGACCTCAATTTTCCCCACACACGATACCCTAACAACTAACAATTTGGCTCAAACCAACTTTAACCAATTCAAAAACACAATGAAAATAGAAGCCAACACTTTTAAAAGATTATCATATTCATACAAGATCAAACACAATAACTAATAAAAAAGTTAATTGACAGTACATCCAAGAGAGACATGATGGGAAAACAAACAAGCAATAGCATTTTATCCATGATCTCAAACTAAAGATTGCAAATGAGTTCAATGTTAAAATAGATTATTGACTCGATCAAATTAAAAGTTTTATATTGATGTTTCAAGATAACTTTATCATCTATGAAGCAATCATTCCAAAACCCTAGTGTTAAAGTTTTACTATACAATAATGATACAAGGGCTATATGAAAGTAAGGTTTCACAATGATCATTTATGGTGTACCCTAACACTACATTTGGAAATACTCTAATTACTTTGCAATGATCACTAATTCAACTAACTAATAAAAATTATACCAACCAATAGACAAATATCCAACTATCAAAAAGAAATCATAATACTATCTCAAACTCTATCTTAAACACTAATTTCTTTATGAAATAGAACACAACTAGAGAAATAAAATATTTAATTAGCACAATTTCAATTTCAACTATTCCCTTATAACATCATTTACCTTAAGCTACCAACTGGGTCTATTTAATTAAAGGATTCTTAAATCTTTTCAAATACCTAAATAAAACTAACATAACCATTAATATTCTCCAACCTCTACACAAACCTATTTACATCATTAATTTGTAAATATTGAACAATCACCTAAATATTAATTAATACACAAATTCATGCATATAAGTATATTTATATAAATTCGTTTAATTTATTCTTTCTAAATTACTCACTTAAATTCAAAATAAATAAATAGAATTATTTCATTACATAACCTATTTGTCTTTTCTAAATCATTTCCTCTTTAATCTTTTAACCCTAATGTAAGATAACTTTGTATAAATTATTAATAATAATAATAATTAATTAGTTTGAAACATGGATATGAGGGAATCTCATATCATTTCTATAAAAACATAAATATATATATATATATATATATATATACGAGTAACAAATTACTTATATAAGTGAAATTTTAGGAACAACATAAATCATGTCCAATCAAGATAATAACTACTCAAATTATGGGTTTATATCTTTTTTCTATTCAATCCAAAGGATTGTTATTTATAGGATAATAATTAAATTCTTTGCTTGTTATCCAAAATTCTATTGATTAATCAAGTTAGATAAATACTTCACTTATCAAAAGAATAATAACCAACAAAATCAAATCATATCTTATAGATAAAAAAACAATACTCCCTAAATCAATTTTCTATTATTAGTTAATTAATTATCGACTATTGATTAACATTTCTAATTCATGTAATATTTACTTCTTAGTGGTATTAAAGTTTAAACTAATTGATTAAATATCTACCATTAGTTAGATATCCATTAAGAGTTAGCTCATAAACCAACTAGATCAAATCAATTGTTTCAACAATGCATCAAGAACATGTAGAAAAATGACATAAAACAAATATTTATTATTAGCGATATATAATTTCATCTCTTTAACACTACAATATTATCTATTTAAATTTACCCTTTAATTACTAAAGAATATAAACGTGTGTGTATATATATACATAATCCATATAATATTTCAATCTCCAGTAACCCATCAAAAATATTCATGAATACTACAACCATTAAATATAGTCAAGGTACATATCCCCAACATAATGGTATGCCTTAATAAAGATTTTATCATTCAGGTTTTAAGCAACAATGACATCAAGGCTTTATCAAGGAAAGAGAAAAAGAAAATTTTCAGCAGCACAACCTAACAAGCCTACACCCATTGTGAAGATATCATACTCTAGAATAAAGAGAATTAATTACAATGCACTATAATCAAGGAAGCCTTAAACTATTGAAGAGTTGTCTAAGGAATGGAATTTGCAATTGGTCATATATACATTTGAGCATGACCAGGAAATTTCAACACAGATGAACAAGGAAGTTTTGCCTAAAAGCAGGGATAGAAGATTTCATTATTACACCCATCATCCTACAGCTGCTACTTCAACCTATTCACAAAGAACGAGACGTAGAGCTAATAATATCGGGTTCTAGATCTACTAGATGCATTCGGAGTTTTGCTGGCCTCAAGAGACAATAATAAAACAAGAAAGCAACTGGATAGTTGCGGCATCTCTCAACATCTATGGAGTGGGTTAGAAACTTTGGAAGTAACGACGATTTGCAGGTGTAAAGTTGATTCTAAGTTGTTTCCAACGTCCCCTCTTCCACGCAAAGCCCAATGTGAAGCACTGTAGTGGTATCCTTAAAATGCTGATTTTGTCAGGAAGAATAGTTCTCAAGGTTATATTTGTGCTATGCTTAAATCTTTATTATTTTCTTATGTGGCGTATCTGCGCAGGGATGGCAAGGATGGATGAAATCAACTTAGACATTTCCAAACAAATACAAATAGGCAAGCGTAAGGACAAAATATGCAACCCGTTTCAACAGCCTCTCTACCTAGGGTATGAACATCCATTGAAGCATATAGAATGAAGAAATTTTGTTTAAGTTGTAGTTGCAATCGTTCTGGTCAACATGCAGACAAAATGAAGAAAACATAGACAAGGCATGCGAACAGTACGACAAAATGCCTCAAAACAATGTGATCTCAAAGAATCAAATGATAGCAAAATATGTGTAGAATGGATTTGTTGGAAAGACTTTAGAAAATTTCAAACAAACGCAATCATCGGGTGTAAGGCCAAGTTCCATAATCTTTGCCAGCATCTTGATGCCTATGTCAAAGTGGAAGTTTTGGGAGAGGGAATGGAGATCCTTCAAAGCATTAAGGATAGGAGAATTTTGTTAGATGTGGTAGTTGAAACTACCTTGGTCGATATGCAAAAATGTGGAATCATAGAAAAAATAAAACTCCAGAATTGTTTGACAGAGTGCCTCAAAGAGACGCCATATTATGGAATGGAATGAATGATCGCAGAATGTGCACATAATGGACTTTGCAAGGAAGCTCACAAATCTTTGAATTAGTGAAGCGCTCTAGAACACATCCTAATGTTGCAAGCTTTGCTCATGTTCTAGGTGCACGTAGTCAGGCAGGTAAAGTGGATGAGGGTTGCACATACTTCACACATCAACAACCCTTATTGCATTAAATATATAGTTGATCAAAGGTGTGTATAGTTGACCTACATGCCCGTGCTGGCTATCTAGAGGACACCCTAAATGTAGATTATCATAAAATGTGCCCAAACTTAAAATTAACAGCGATAGCATTGTTTCCAAACATAAACTACAGGTGAGAAAAGGGAGCGCCGACCCTAATAAATTCACCATCACAAAACTCTAAACAGGTTGTAGGTTCGCCAAATTGGAGGAGTGAAAGGTAATACCAGAGGGGAAGAGTTTGAAGGAGCGAATACCTTAGCATATGTTTCCCCGCATCCCCTCTGTCTTTTGCCCAAACTGAAAGCTTCATCTATGAGATGTTGTCGTTGCAAGTGCCCTGGTAGCCCTGTATGCGAAATGACCTTTTTTTAAAAAACTTTTAAGCGAATGCAACTGGCGGTGTAAAGCCATACTTCTCTCCTTTGCCAGCATTCTCCCACGTAGATAAGCATGCAAAATGAGGATGCAAAGAAAGGCATGTGTTCTGCTTGACAGAATTCCTGAAAGAGTTGTCATCTCCTGGGCTGCCATCATTGCAACGTATAAAAGTTGGAGTATTTGTGGTAAATTGTTTTTATGTGATTCAAGTTTAAATTTTTATTTTATTTTATTGTTATTTATAATTATTTATTTATTTATTTATATTTTATTATTAGAGTTGTGATTATGTATTTCAAATAGATTAAAAAATAATATGCTTATCAATTTTATCCACATAACTACTAATGAGGTCTTCCCTTTTACATATCCATGTTCATTTCTAGACCTATTTAACCTTTAGTCTCTAGATTAAGCATTTTGATGACCTCATCATATCGTCTTGATTAAAATAGGATATGATTGAATATAATTACTTTAGATATGTTGTATTGGACTTAAAATATAGCAATAATCGAGTGTAGACTTATTTCATGGTATTCAACATGATATTTTTAGTACATTTGTGAAAAGACCTACATGACTAACGTTAATATATTCCCATAAAAGCTTATATGTTTAGGTTTGACTACTATTTTATTATTATTTACTTCCAATTTAATTTAAGTTACCATAAAAACTAAATTTAATTTAATTAAATAGATTAATCAAGGCTACTCAAGCTATTAACTTAATCACATAATTCAAAATCCATTAATCAATGTAAACTAACAAACCCAACGTGACACACAAATCAACCAAATGACTTACTCAATTGTCATGAAGGACCAAAAGTGGAGGCGAGTACTGCATTGGATCCTCAAACCTCTTATATCTTTGTCCCTCCTTTCTCTTCTCTCCTCTCTATCTCACTTCTCCCTCCATCTCTCCCTCCATCCAGCCCTCCCTCTCTACCCTAATACCTCAACCCTATACCCTCAACCCTTAAACACTTCAACACTCAACCCTAAACCCTAAACCCTAAACCCTAAACCCTTAAACCCTCTTCCCTCACCATCAACCTAATACCCTCTACCCTCAACCCTAATCCATCATTCCTAATCCCCCAACCCTTAAACCCTTAAACACAGGTAAAATCTCTACCCTAATCCCTCAACCCTCAACCCTTAATCCCTCAACCCTTAAACCTTCAACTCTCAACCCTCTACCCTCAACCCTCAACCCTTAAACCCTAATCCCTCAACCCCTATAACCTCTACCCTATACATTGGACCCTCAACCCTAATCCCTCAACCATATACCATCAACCTTAAACCCTCAACCCTCAACCCTTAAACCCTAAACCCTTAAACCCTCTACCCTCTACCCTCTACCATATACATTAAACCCTCAACCCTCAATCCTCAACCCTCAAAGCTTATTCCCTCAAACCTCAAACTCCTTAAAACCCCAAAACCTCAAACCCCATACCATCTACCATCTACATTGACCCCTCAACCTCGGTCCTTCAACTAGATACCTCTCAAACCTATACCCCTATACCCCCTCTACCCCTCAATACTCTTTACCTCAACCCTAAAACCCCAAAACCCTAAACCCTTAAAACCTTCTAATTCTCTACCTTTCAACCCTAATCCCTCAATCCTATACCTCAACTCCAATACCCTAGACTATCAAACCTATAGGTCCTCAACCCTATACCCTCAATTCTCATCCCTCTACCCTATACATTGGATCCTAAACCCTTATATATCTCTGTCCCTCCCTCCTCTTCTCCCATTCTCTCTATCTCACTTCTCCCTCCATTTCTCCCTCCATTCATCCCTCCCTCTCTACCCTAATCCATCAACCCTATACCATTGACCCTTAAACCCTTAAACACTCAATCCTAAATCCTCAACCATCAACCCTTAAACCCTCTTCCCTCAGCCCTCAGCCCAATACCCTCTACCCTCAACCCTCATTTGTCAACCCTTAAACCCTTAAACCAAGGTAAACTCTCTACCCCAACCCCTCAACCCTCAACCCTCAACCCTCAACCCTTAATCCTCAACCCTATAATTCCCACCCCTATACATTAGGACCCCTCAACTCCCAATCCCTCAAACTATATACCTTAACCTTTCTCCCCTCAACCTTAAAACCCCTCTCAACCCCAACCCCAAACCCTAAAACCCTAAACCCTCTAAATTCCCCACCTCTAATTCTACATTAAACCTCCTCAACCCCCACTTTCAACCCCTCAACCCTTAATCCCTCAACTCCTCAACCCTTCAACCCTAAACCCCTCAACCCCTCAACTCTCTACTCCCTCTACATTGACCCTCTACTCCCTCAACCTTAACCCCTCAACCCTAAAACCCCTAAAACCATATACCCCAAAACCTTCTAAATTCCCTCTACCTCAACCCCTAATCCTGACCTCCATAAATTCTTTTAACCCACACACTTAAACCATCAACCTATAGGTCCCTCAACCCTATACACTCAATTCTCAACCCCCCTCTACCCCATACATATTGATCCCTCAACCTCTATGCTTCTCCCTCCCCCCTCCCTCTCCCTCTCTATCTCTACCTCTCTCTCTCCATCTCTCCCTCCCTCCATCCCTCCCTTTCTCACCTAATCCCTAACCCTATACTCCCTCAACTCCCAAAACTCCTAAAACACTCTGGATCGTAAACCCCTCAACCCTCAAACTCTTAAACTCCTACCTCAACTCCTCAACCCAATAATTCTACCCTCGACCCTAATCCCCTCAACTCCTAAAACCTGCAACTTCTATAATTCTAATTTAATAACCCTCAACCCTTAATCCCTCAACCCTAAACCCTCAACCCTCTACCCTCAACCCTCAACCTTAAACCCCAATCCCCAACCCTATACCCCTACCCCATACATTGAACCTCTAACCCCAATCCCCTCAACAATACCCTTAACCCCTCTACCCTCAACCTTAAACACTCAACTATCAACCCTAAACCCTCTACCCCCAATCACCTTCTACCCTATACCTTAAATTGTCAACCCTTAATTCACAACCCTCAACCCTTAATCCCTTAATCCTCAAGCCTTAAACCCTAAACCATCAACCCCTCTACCGTCTACCGTCTACATTGGACCCTCAACCCTAATCCTTCAACCATATACCCTAAAACCTATACCCTAAACCCTCTATGCTCAATCCTTAACCCTCAACCCTAAACCCTTAAACCGTAAACCCTTAAACCTTCTACCCTCTACCCTCATCCCTAATAGATCGACCCTAAACCCTCAACCCAATACCCTAAACCATCAACCCTATAGGTCCTCAACCTATACCCTCAATTCTCAACCCTCTACCTTATAGATTGGATCCTAAACCCTCATATATCTTTGTCCCTCCCTCCTCTTCTCTCCTTCTCTCTATCTCACTTCTCCCTCCATCTCTCCCTCCATTCATCCCTCCCTCTCTACCCTAATCCCTCAACCCTATACCCTCAACTGTTAAACTATTAAACACTCAACCCTAAACCCTAAACCCTCAACCATTAAACCATCTTCCCTCTACTCTCAACCCAATACCCTCTACCCTCAACCCTAATCCCTCAACCCTTAAACCCTTAAACCCAAGTAAACTCTCTACCCTAATCCTTGAACCCTTGAACCCTCAACCCTTAAACCATAAACCCTTAAACCCTCTACCCTATACATTAAACCCTCAACCATCAATTCTCAACCCTCAACCCTTAATCCCTCAACCCTCAACCATTAAACTCTCAACCCTCAACCCTCAACTCCCATACCCTCTACCCTCTACATTGGACAGGCTCAACCCTAATCCTTCAACCATATACCCTCAAACCTATACCTTTAACCCGCAACCCTAAACCCTTAAACCCTATTCCCTTAAAACATCTATCCTCTACTTTCAACCCTAATCCGTTGACCCTATACACTCAACCCAATACCCTAAACCATCAACGCTATAGGTCCTCAACCCTGTACCCTTAATTCTCAACCCTCTACCCTATACATTGGATCCTCAACCCTCATATATCTCTATCCCTCCCTCCTCTTCTCTGCTTCTCTCTATCTCATTTCTCCCTCCATCCATCCCTCCCTCTCTACCCTAATCCTTCAACCCTTAAACCCTTAAACCCAAGTAAACTCTATAACCTAATCCCTCAACCCCCAACCCTTAATTCCTCAGCCCTTAAACCCTCAACCCTCAACCCTCAACCCTCAACCCTTAAACCCTAATCCATCAACCCCTATACCCTCTACCCTATACATTATACCCTCAACCCTAATCCCTTAACCCTATACCCTCAATCCTCTATCCTCAACCTTAAACCCTCTACGCTCTACCCTCTACCCTATATATTAAACACTCAATTCTCAATTCTCAACCCTTAATCCCTCAACCCACAACCCTTAAACCCTAAACTTTCAACCTCTATACCCTCTACCCTATACATTGGATCCTCAACCTAATCCTTCAACCATATACCCTAAACCCTCTACCCTAAGCCCTTAAACCTAAAACCTAAACCCCTAAACCTTCTACACTCTACCCTCAACCCTCAACCCTAAAACCTCAACCCTATACCCTCAACCCAATACCCTAAACCATCAACCCTATAGGTCCTCTACCCTAATCCCCGAACCCTATACCCTTAACCCCTATCCCTTTCTCTTTATCTATACATCTCACCTCTCTCTCCCCCCCTCTCTCCTACACTCTCTAATTGTCTCTATCTACCCTCTCCCTCTTTCTATGTACCTCTTACTCAATCAATCCCTACCACTCTCTCTCCCTCTATCTATCTCTCTCTATCTCCCTCCCACTGCCTCTCCATCACTCCCTCTTACTCCTACTCCCTCTCCCTCCCACCCACTCTCTCTCTTAGGTCTCTCCCTTTGGCACCCTACCTAGCTCTCTCTCTCTCTCTCTCTCTCTCTCTCTCTCTCTCTCTCTCTCTCTCCTTCCTCTCTTTATCTATCCCTCCCACCCTACCTAGATAAGTCCCTTTCACTCCACCCCCTCTCTCTCTCCCTCTCTCTCAAGTCACTCCCTCCCATACCCACTCCCTCTCTCAGGTCTCTCACTCTCACACTCCCTCTCTCTCACACTCCCTCTCACTACCTATCTCTCAAGTCTCTCCCTCTCATCCCCCTCACACTCTGAAGTCTATCCCTCTGGCACCCTATCTACATAACTCTCTCTTTCTCTCCCCCCTCTCTCTCTCAATTTCCTCTTTCCCTCTATCCCTCCAACCCCACCTAGCTAAGACCCTCTCACTTCAATCCCTTCTCTCCCACTCCCTCTCTCTTAGTCTCTCCCTTCCACCCCCTCTCCCTCTCTCAAGACTCTCTCTCACTACCTCTGTTAGTCTATCTTTTTGTCTCTCTCTCAGGTCTCTCCCTCCCTCTAAAGACATACATAAATACATACAAGCATAATACATATGTACATACAATCCTACATATATACAAGCATACATGTGCATATGTACATACAATCTTAAATACATACATACATATAGGCATACATACATACATGCATTGATACATACATACATACATATAGGCATACATACATACATACAAGCATGCATGCATGCATACATACATGACATACATACATACAAGCATGCATGCATGCATATATACATGACATACAAACATACATGTACATACAAACATACAAATATATAAACATACATTCAATAGAGTACCATTTAACATAAAGCAAGACATAACATGAGTGCATTATAATGCGCTCACATTATGTCTTGCTAGACATGTCCCACACAAGCACAAAAAACCATGTCAAAACTAGGATATAATGTGAGCACGTTATAATGCACTCATGCTATATCTTGCTTTAGGAATCCCCAAGCCTTAGGCTTGATATTTTCCTTGGTATACCAACACAAAGGTTTGGAGGGCCTTCCCAATGACCACAGACGTGTTTTTGTAAATTCTACAATATTTCACATAATTGGGTTCATGCTCACTGTTAGGATTGCACATGTTTCAATGTCAAACAAATCAAACAAATGGGTAATGTTAGGCTCTCTTAGCTATCCAACGATGTAATTTTTTTCACTTTTTGACAATGTTAAGCCTTTGATCTATAATTTCTTTTTTTTTTGTGTCTCTTTTATGGTAAAAAGTAGTGTTTGGTGCTTTTTCATTATAAATTAACCGTTCATCAAAATTTCAAATAAATTACATTTTTAGAAACTAGAATCCATTCTACAATTTTTATTTTTTTATAAATTTCAATTAGTTTCCAAAATTTGTAGGGGTAGCATGGCCAAAATTTTAATTTTTCAAGAAGTTTCCAGTTTGAAAATTAGTAAAAAATCAAATATTCATTAAAAAATTATTAGAAAAATTGTGCATCAACTACATACTATTACTAGTTTCTCACCGAAGTGATTTTAAAAATACTAAAAAAAGTTCACTGTGCTACGTTCCCACAAAAGTTGATATGTTATGTTTTTCTGACAAAAAAAACACTAATTTTTGTGGGTATCTCTTTTGAACCCCTTAATCTCAGCCATTTTAAAAAAAAAATAGTAGTTTAGAAAGTAGACTTGGAGCACTACTATCCTTGTTTTTGTTGCATCTCAAAATTTTGAGTGTAACTATCCTTAATTTCACATCCAAGGTCAGTATTTCTTGATTTTAGAAAAAAACTGGCCACTTAAGCCCCCTTTTTGGTCCCCCATGTTTTTGCACTTACTCGACTATTATATTTGACTATACTACTAGAATGGATATTATGCATGTCATCTGTCTTGTGGCTAGATTTTAGGAAGATCCTAAGGAAATATATGTTGTTGTTATCAAAAGAATATTCAAATATTTGAATGACACTCTAGATTATGGGTTGTGGTATCCTAAAGATACTGATTTTACACTTAATGCCTATACAAATACAGATTGGGCTAGATGTGTAAATGACAAAACGAGTACAAGTGGTGGTGCATTCTTTCTTGGGTGCAGATTGGTGGCATGGCTGAGTAAAAAGTAAGATTCAATCTCCTTGTCTACTGCTAAAGCTAAGTATATTGCTACTGCATCTTGCTGTACACAAGTTCTATGGATGAAACAAACATTGAAAGATATCACAGTGGTGTATGATGATCCTATTTTTATATTCTATGATAATGCAAGTTCAATTAACATTTCAAATAATCCTATGATGCACTCGAGGATGAAGCATACATCTATTAGGTATCATTTCTTGAGAGAGAAGGTCATGGAGAATGAAGTAAAGCTTGAGTATGTTCTAACGAAGGATCAGATTGCTGATATTTTCATGAAGGCTCTTCCTAAAGATACTTTTGAGTATCTCTGGGATAAGTTATGGGTCATTTCCCCTCCTTTATTGAACTAGATGCATATGGATATGCATCAGTCTAGTGGATCTATGGATCTATCTTCTTATTGACTAATTTTTTGGTGGCTACCTCTCAGAGGGAGCAGGTAGTGTCAAGTGTTGTCATTTTGAGTATTTTGTTTTTCATTCAAAGGAGAAATCAATGTAAAATATATTTTTCCTTTTCCATTGATGTCAAAGGGGGAGACGAAGCATGTGAAGAAAAAAAGGAAGAATATAAGAGATTATCTACTAAGGGGGAAAAATAAAAAGAAAAATCTTGAGAAGTGTATTCAAAGCTAGTATGGTGTCTTCGACGGGTTTTCACATCATGTGTTGCCATCAATGACAAAGGGGGAGATTATTGCAAGAATGGAAAGATTGAAGGTGTTGTCATTGATGTCAAATGATCAACTGGTTATCAACTGGTTGTTGTTGGATGTATATGTTGAGGATATTGAGATAATTGTAATGAAGATATGTTGCAAGTGTTTAGTGGTTGCTCTAGGTTTTGCTCTGGATTTTCTCCTATGTTTGTGTTGTTTAGACATGTTGATCATGGTTGTTAGAAGATGCTATATATCTAGATTTTTAATTGTTGATTCATTATAGAGTGCAAGTTATGTTCACCAGTTGTGAACTATGGTTTTTTGTGTTTTTGGTTGAGGTTTGAGAGAAATGTTATTGGTCTAGATTTCTCTTTGATCAAGTATAATGACTTGAGGTTATAGAATTGCATCTAAAAGGTTTGTGCTTAATGGTTCTATGTGTTTTACATTGGTTTAGCTGACCTTGTGTTGAACACTACTTTCAAAGTTGATGAAGCATGTTGGATCTAATTGGGTCCCTATGAAGCATGTGTTTGGGTTTCCCTCATTCTAATTCCACCCTAGGATGTTTTGGCATTGACCTAATTTGAATTTGAATTTGGATAGTTGACTTTGGATATGTTTCAAAGTTGAAGATGGTATAAATACAGGATGCATTAGTGGTGAAACCTATATGAGAGCAAAGAAGAGAGATAAGTGAAAATAAAAAGAGAAGAAATATGTGGCATTGATGCTATCCAATGAGTGTGTGTGATGCGAATGTGGCAGATCAGTGCAAAGCCTAAATGCTAAGTTTTCAGATGTAGTGAGCATAAGATGCACTCTATCATTCATGCATGTCTACGAGTGATTGTTGTGGAATCCTTTGTTGCATTGAGATTGTATTCTCTTTGTAATAATTCTTCTTTGTATTCTTTGTATCTCTATGGCAGTAAGCCCTTCGAGTTGTTAGCCCTATTGGATAGTGAGTCCTTGTTTTGGCAGTGAGCCTTGTTTATCATGTAGTGAGCTTCTTGTAATTAGTTTTGATATTCTCTATAATGTGAGTTAATCCTCATTGTGGTTTTTCCCTTATTGGTTTTTCCATGTAAATCCAGTGTTATTGTGTTTATGTGTTGGATGTAAGTTTTTGCATTGGCATTTGATGATTAATCATATAAGCAGTGTTAAGAACTTGTTTCGGTGATTGAATTAGAAGATTAAATTTGTGAAAATTGATTCACCCCCCTCTCAGTTGTCCTATTCAATAGGGTCTTGACTGTATTGTATGACCTGGGTGACAATCTAAATTTTTTTGTAGTGATCTCCTTTGTTGACTCCTATATTTTTCTCTCAAATATGGACTTGCACAGACACATACGAGGAAAAAGGGTTGTGTCTATATAATATTTTTCCTCATTCAAACCTTCATTTTGGTGTTCTTACCTCCAATAATAATCAACTTGATGGAAATTAATAGTGTGTGCTATGAATCTTAATTGTGTCTAAGATTGTGACAATTAGTGAAAAAATAAATAATAATACATAACCCCACTTATGTGTGTTAGAGTGGATTTATATATCTCTCAAACAATATAATGCAAGATCCAACCAAGAGAAATGTTATGCTCAAGGGAAATAAGTCACAATAAGTCACTTCACCTCAATGAAACATGTTGATCAAATATTCAATGCGAGAGAAAGAAAAAACCATATTAAATCATGATGAAGAGGTACAATCCAATCATGAGTTAGTGATCCCAACCATTCTGCAACACTTATGGAGCTTCAACTAAGGTAGCAAGAGAAAATAGTAAGAAATATTGTTCAAATTGCAGAGTTGAATGTTCATTTTGGTAGCGCTTGACCGTAGTAGTTCATCATTGTTCACTTAATGACAAAAATCCACGCTTAAATAGAGATCAAGATCTAATGAACTTAATTGTAGGTCAACATGTCAAAATTTGAATTTAGGAAAAATTTTAGCACACCAATATCAAAATCAAGGTCACATTGCTCAAGGAAGAGGTTGAATCTTCCAAGTGTCCTACTTTTTTGTGCAAATTGATGGGATTTCATGCTAGCATCCACATGACACACATATGTTTGAGAAGGAAAAAATAGTGAGAGGTCCCTTGACTTAGGACCTAACTCATATTTTGGAAATGACAAAATTTTTGGGGCATATGATCATTAGTAAGCTTTTAGGGAAACATCCAACATATCTCTTGAGTTGAAGGTAAGGACAAGGTTGAAAATGATCCTAAAATGAACTAAGGGAGTGGACACTAAAGAAATTTCCAAATAGAGTGTGAAATTGTGCTTGGGCCATTAGGGAGCACAATTTATGATGCTACATTTACCCCCACTTTAGCGGGTGTAAGACACTACATGCATATACAAGCTAAAGTACAAGAAAGAAAATAATGAAAGAGAATAAGTGTGCAAAGGATACCCAAAAGGATATTGTAGAGAATTTTCAAGTGAGAGAACAAAGCCCCTAACATAGGAACCTACAATACAACTATGTTAGGAACCACATCCTACAAAACCACTTTGTCAAAAAACCAAAATCATCCTGTAGAAAAAAAGATGCATTAGTCAACTTTTTATTAAGGAGAATGAAAGCATGACCTAGAGTGAAACTCTAGGGAACCTATATGCCCCCTTATTTCTACTTTTTCTTTTATGGATGTAGAAACATGGTGGTGATCTTGTCACTATGAATTTATAGAGGATTGATGAAAATTTCTTTGGTATGGTCATTTGATAAAATAACACTAGGAAAAAATAATTTAGGTGGAACAAAGGTAGAACCAAGATTCCAATGCAACCAATGGCATGAAAATAAAAATTCACAGACCCAAGTTATGAAGTTTTGAGTGAAGAGCATTTAAGAAAAAGGGGAAAGTTTTTTGTTATGTTTTTCATTTTTACTAAAAATAGTAATTTTTTTTACCTTTTTACTATTCATTTCAACTTTTCAATTTCCAAGCATTTTGAGAGGTTTGAACCACCTTGATAGTGAAGATTTCATGAAAATGATCATACTACCCACCCATGCTATAGCTACTAAGGGACCATATAGTGCAAGGTGTCCAGGTTTGTGAGATAAGTCAACTTTTGAAATTTTGTATATTTGTAGGGAAAATTTTTAATACTTTTCATGTCGAATAAGTCCCACAAAGTGCTAGCATCCAACTTGGGTGCTAGCATTTAGAAGGTGTGCTAGGGTCCTTTGGATGGACTAGGGTATATAACAGGTGCTAGGGTTTTAGGGAAACACTAACATCCATAGATTTTTGGGAAATGTGAGGATATGGTTTAGTGTTGATTTCATGATGAGGAATTGAATAAATTGTGTTTGATGTACTTGCAAGTTCCTCCATAAATGAGGGAGCACCTAGGTGGCCATATGTACACATTATTGTATGGCCACACCCAAATGCTAAGAGTTGCAAAGGTAAAAAATCTTATAGATGTTAGATTTTGGTGGGTGTATACAATGCACATCGTACCATTTCATGATATGATGCTGATGGAACTCATGGAGTGAGAAGACATAAACACCTCCACCTTCCATCTTTTGATGGGGGAGATGATAGTCACCTTGGAGGAAGTGTATTGGATTATATGGATGCTTGTGTGAGGTGAGACCATGTAGATTGAGGAGCACAAACCTAAAAACTATGTTTTGGGTAACCAGATGTACTTTCTTGGCAACGCCATGCCCGATGATACCACCAAGAAAATTTTCATGTGGTGGTTATTACATGGTGTCACTACCATCCCATTCATCCTTCACATCATGGCTGCAATCATTTCTCTTGTTGTGGCACTAGATGGGAGAGCCTCACACTTTCATGGGGGCCTCATGCACACCATTTGAGTGATGTAGGGCTAGAGGATTGTCTTCACCTAGGGGCGAAGCATGTTGGAAAACTTGTATCGTGGCATAGGGCATTATATGCATTATAGGAAAGTTTCTTGATGACTTGCATGCTTCTTCTTGTGTGGGAATTCAAACACATCGTGTGTAAGCGACTCGCAGGGTTCTCGATGGATCCACTCACCATATCTTCATGTTTCCCACAGACCACCCCACTAGCGACCATAGGTCATGGACACATTAGGGTGAGGATTCAAAGGAGGAGGGAGATGACAATGAAAATAATGATGATGATGATGGGGAGCAATGGGTGCCAATAATAGGAGGGTGACGAGGGGAAAAGGAGGTCTAGGTTATGTTGGATATATTCAAGGTAAAAATTACAACAATATGAATTTAAATGTGTGTTTGAAAATTTGAAATTATGTAGATCCAAGATTACCAATATTATCATATGTGATTAGAAATTGCAATGATTGAAGAGAATCAACAATACCACGAGTTGAGAATCACAAGTGACACAAGATATACTTGGAGAAACCCTTGTAGGAAAAAAATCCACATCCAAAGAGATCTAATGTTTGTATTAATCTTAAAAAGAGATACAACAATACAACACTCCTATCTAAATTCCGATAACACTTCGTTACTTTGACAACCTGCAAACAAAATCTTCAAACCACCATCTCAATGCTCCAATATATAGAAGTTTGTGAGAGAATACCACAAATGGTATCTTGAAACAACAAGTAAAACCACCTAGAAAAACCCACGCCCTCTTAGTGGACAACTCATAAACATGGTGAAAATTATCAAATGCTCACATGGCCTTCACAAGGGCACCTAACCCATAAACAATCAAAATTGGTCAATATCAAGTGCTCCATAACTCTGATGGCTTCGACGACTCAAACCCAAAACATGCAAGCTTGGGCATCCTACCTAGGATAACATGAAAATAACATGCAAGATCATGCACTTCTAGGTGGTCCCCACCCAAAAGTTGGATGCCCAAAAGGAATATGCTCCTGAGATGCTTTATAATTATCACCATAGTGGGTCCACCTCTTTGAATGCAATTACAAATTGTCATAGGAAAATTATAAATAATAAATATTTTTCCCCTCATGTCCTCTAGAACACTTTCCAAAGAATGTTGAGACACATAAAATCAACTTAGGATAGCAATTGTAATGTCACCTATCCTAACAAGTTATATCGCTAAGGGGAGGCCCAAGTCCTAACCTTGCATAGCACAAGCACTGGCTAACAACTAAAGTTCTGATCTAGAATGAGCATGATGATTCAAGTAAATCTATAACTATAGTTCTCTCAACACCATAGGTGAATCCAAGAACAATCATATTTTCCACTACCATGGATCCCCACTAGTAGGTCAATGATCCAGGTGAGAATTTTATATTGATGTTTTGGTTTTTGATTGAGTAAAATATTAGATGTTGTATTTGATTTGAATTTATATATATATATATATATAATGAGATGCCTGATATGATGCATAGGTAAGATGTTTGATTTGATTTCAATTTATATATAGATGACATTATGAGATTTTGGTTGATTAGCCAATAGGCTATTATAAGTGGGAATTCAACTGGAAAAGTCTTACTGTCTGATGCCAGGAAAATTTTTTAGGCCTCTCTGTGCTGAATTGTAGGTTTTCGGGTTTGAGTGACGTGGCGTGCGATGTTGCTAGATGGTATAGTTGACCCTTCGCTTTCATGAAAGGGAAACATTGTTTTACAGTACAGGCACTTCTCCACACCATTAAAGCTTGAAGCCCAATGAGCTTGACCAATCTTCTGCAAAAGCCATCAATAGACGCTACCCATTTTTTCCAGCTTATAGAAGAAAGCAAAAATCCACCAAACAAATCTTTAGATGGCGTCAAATAGATCTTTCCATAGAAAACATGGTGGAACGACGCCTGTAAGTACACAAACCACATATTTCAAACTGCAGATTTCGGACGCTACCTTGTGTCACCAGGTATGGCTCGCATCATTCCACATAGTTTTTTGGGGTGCAAGCAAAAAGCCACACAAAAATCTTCTAATGGCATCAGGTAGATTTTGGCGTGGAATACGTTGTGGAGCGACTCCTGTAAGTACATAAAATGCATCTCTCAGAAGTTGGCTTCTGTCACCAGGAATGGCTCAAGCAAATGTTCCACACCATTTTTGGGTCTCCGTGCTTGCCCTACATTTAAAGAGCCACCAAAACTACACTACTTACAATAAATGTCTACCAATGTTAAATGGCTCTCACCTGGATGCAAGACACACAGAAGACAAACGAGTTTGGTTGCTTTTTTTCAAGTGAGTGTGGTTTTCTATAGCCGATGTATACATAGTTTTTGATTTAAGTTTGAATTAAAGGGAATAATTGAGAATATTGGGAAAAGCCCTTCAGAGATTTGGCCTGGTTTAGTTCATACTATCCTTGAGCAATCTGGGTGAGTAGCATACTCCCAATCTTGAAGCGTAAGGCTCTTCAGATATTCTTCTTCGTTGATTTGATATTCTGTTTGGCTATGTTTATAGTGGAGTAGAGGCAGCGTACCAGCTCTGCACGAAAGGCGTTCAATGAGACCCAGACGTGCTTCTTTGCATTTTGTGAAGCTCAACAATTGGTACCCCTTCAATACCTACCTGATTGAAATTTTCATTTTCTTAAAAATCCTCTATTTTTAAATGTTCGCTTGTTACGCTACACCTAAAAAAGCCACCGCTGGAGAGAAAATATAGTTAATATTTCATAGAAAACTCTTATCAATGCTTAATACTGAAAAATAATTCAAACCTGCCAGTTTGGCTGCCTATAATTTCTCATTAGCAGCTACTACTTGAGCATTAAACCTTCTATTTCCTAGCCTTCAAGCCTTTTTCATAGGAAAAGGAGGGCTTCAGCTTACAATTTCACGACAATCTTTCTCAAATGGTCTTTCAACCAAGAAAATCAAATATAAAAATATTTAATAAATTTTAGATTACAATATAGTCACAATATTATAGGGATAAACTTCGATCATGAATGGTATGATGTTATTTTTAAGCTACTGGAAATTAAAATGGAGCAATAATTGTATTGACCATGAATGGACACCCTTGACCTCTTTAGCTTTGGTCCTCTTTGTTAAATGCAGGTTTATATTTTTTGAAAGTTTCTTTAGTTGGTGCTCATACAAGGTTACTGTACAAAGATAGAAAGCTGCTCCACATAAAGAGATGGTTCAGTCCACCCAAAACAAAAACACGTACATATTTTGACTCCAAAAGTTACAGATAGTTGAACTGACAATGCTTCTTTGGAGATCATGGGCATCATACAGAGCGGTCTATAGATGTTGGGTGTATAGCATCTCTGAGTCTCTTGTCTCTCAAGCAAAATATTGCAGTAGATAACAAGAAAAAAATCAATGAGAGCTACAAAACACTAGCAATTAAATTGACTTTGTGCACCTTATTATTTTTGTAACAACAAAGAGAAATAACAGTAGCCATAATAATAATTTGGAAGAAGCAAAGAAAATAGAATTAAATCAATGACAATGAATTCAACAAAGGGGGAAATAAAATTGTACATGTTTCCCATAAGGGATCGCCTGTCAACACAGGGTGTAATAGCGTCTACTCCTTCCCCACTGCTGTTGCCTCCTCCCATTTTCAGTTTTGTGGCCTAAATCTCTCTCCCATAGTGTCACAAAAATGTTCTTCACTGTCTTCCTCGCCAAAGATAAGAAAAAAATGGCAAGTAGGGTGTGCCTTATTTCCACAACAAAGTTGAGAGCAAAATAACTATTGATAGGGGGGGTGCATTTACGCCAAGTGTATGGTGTTTTAGATTTTTAGCAGTGGGTGTTTACTCAATTATGCCAAGTGTAACGTGTTTCAGATTTTAACAGTGGGAGTTTACTTGTTTATGCCAAGAGTGCACTTTTTTTGTATGTCAATCTCAGAGTTGCACGAGAAACGAGAGAGGAAATGTATTTTGTTTGAAATTTGCAGCACAATAAAACTTAGAATAGTCTTTGGCTGTAGCGCGCCCAACAATAGCATAGAGGGTGAATGTTTTTATTTATTTATTTATTCATAGAAATATGTAGGGTTAAATATTTTTGGGCTTGACTCACAGTATAGAGTGTCTCAAATTTAGTTTCTAAATTAGACATTGCAATATTAAAATTACAATTTACAAACTTCTTTTTCATAACTATTAATTATAGTTTCAAACTGACTTTAAATTAAATACAATACTTGACTTGACTTCCCTGCAAAACATCTTCTTCACTTCATTCGTTTTCATAAAAAATAAATTAATAGCCAAACGTATGGTGCTTTACCTAATTTTAACAATGGCATTTGTATCATGTTCAATGATTTTTAATGTAACTACAAAAAAAAAGGAGTGAATGGTAGGCTCCATGTTTATTTCCCTTGTGAAGTTTTTTCATATAGTTTATTTTCCTTTATGAAGCTTTCTTTGAAAATAGATACTTCCTTAATAATCTTTTAATAAAGCAACTACTTTTCCTTGGTGTGGGAAAAGAAACTTTGAAAATATAAATTAATTAAATTAGATATTTATTAGCAATACTACTTTTAAACAAGAGCTACAAGGCAGCAAAGTTCCTGCAGAAAGTTTTAGAATAGTTTTGTTTGTATTTGTTGAGTTTACTATGTTTTAAGAACAATTGGTCAAGATAAAGCAGTTGTCGCCTAAATTTAGGAATTTGATCATTGATAAAGTCAACTTTGTCTTCCATTAGAAAATGACTCTTATAACAAAAGAATTTTGCTCACTTCAAAATTCAGATGCTCTGGTTGTGCTTTTAGGCATGAAGAAAGCACAATTTACATGTTGCCAACATTATGCAAATATTTATGAGTTCAAAGATTTCCTTAACCGTTTAGAATATATGATAAAAAAATCCTCTTTCAAAAATCAAAGATCTTTAGAACTTTCATTGTACGTAAAGTCATGTGTATAACCAACTTGCTTAAATGTTACAATTTTCTACACAAATGAAAATGAAAGCATATAGTCCCAAGTCCTCTTATAAGTTCCTAATGTCTCCAAAAAATGCCTTACGATAGAAAATGATCTTTTTATTCCATTCAATAATTTAGATAACTTGTTTATACGCCTAATAATACATAATGTGAAGTGTATTGCAAAAGGCCTAAATCAAACATCGAAAATCTCAATTGAACCCATATGCCCATTTTGATGATTGTAGAGTAGTGGAAAAAAACATTGCAATAGTCATTGGACCAAGACCACAAGGTAGAGGATTAATTGTTGAAGCTATTCTTGAAGCCTCTTCATAGGAAACATGACTGACTAATTTTGGTATTCTCTTTTAGCACTAGGATCCTGCAAAAGTGGAAGCAATAGTTTTAATTTGCTATATACTAACCATCTTTTACTTACAAACTTTTTTTGAAAAAGGAGTTAAAAGGTGCCATACCTCTACTGCATTTAATCCAAGATCAATTAGTACTACACTAGGTTTTGGCTAATGACCATGAACCAAATATGGCACACTTGTTGTAGCAACAAGAATATCTACTTCATGAGTAAAATCTACATAGAAAATTCTTTTTGTTTTGAGTAGCTATCCAGTCTACATATTTTTTTTTTGAAACATGGTTTAAAAATTTAAATTAATACTTAAATAAAGATAGTCTACTATGTTTCAAATTTTAGAGCTATTCAATAGAATATGGCCCATATTCTAACATGTCAATTTTTTTTTTAAGAAGAGATAATGTAGTCCACCCTTAATCAATGTGTATTTATTTATAGACTAAACATTTGTACTTATAAATTTATAGATATGTGTTTTTCCAGATAAATTTTGTCCTTATACCAAGCATTATGAAAATCAACTAAGCATTGTTCATTTATCAATATTTGTTGACCATTTTGAAGTCGAGATAACTTATAAGGATTTGGGTGTGTTATCCTTTTCAAACCCAAATCTTCTACTGTCTCATTGGACATAAGATTGTTTGTAACACAATTTAACTACTTGTGAGATTTTTTTCATCCCAAGTTTTTACAAGCAAAACTCAACAAGTTTTCGATGAGCACAAATATGAATGGATGTCCTCTATCAATATTTATTGTTGCCTCTTTCTAATTAATGTTGATCGTTGTTTTCTTTCAAGTATTAATCGAACCTCATATAATATACATGAATTACAAGAAAGAAAACACTAAAGGTTAGCATGGGAAAGCAAGGCGTTCCAGTTGGTCAATGGATTGTTGTTCAAGCTGGGGCCCAACCAAGTATTAAAGTGTGTGGCACAGTAAGAGAGTGGGAATGTACTTCAACAGGCACATGGGAATCTTATTGGAGGCCATTGGAACTTCAAGTTCATGCCGCAACATGTAATGTACTCTTAGCAAGTCTATGGTGGCCGTGATGCCAAAGAATAGGTAACGAAATGTTGAATTGGAAAACCATTAAAACAAGACTTTATGCCCCTTTGGCCATCCCAACCACAAGAAATATTTGAAATATGAGGATTGAACTTCATTTTCCCATTAAATTTTAGCTAGACACATCAGTGTAAATACATTGTGTTCGCCACTAAAGTATGCGACTAAGTGAGCTCAAGCAAGGGCCATGTAAAACAATCAAAAGGCCAAGTCAACGCCACAAACAAAGTCCTCATTTTAGTTATAACATGTGGATTCTCTTGGTTTGGTTAAAGATTCTACAACCCTTGTTCTTAAATCCAACCAACTTCCCATCCCCATTCCCCCTAGTGTCATGGATACCAAGACCAAACACTTGTCTATGAGAATACTATTACCATCACTCAGTTCAATCAAGCTTGGATGAGAGGAATTTTAATGAAAAATGGATGAATGTCAAGGATCTTATTCAGAGGAAATTAAACTAGATGTTGAGGACTTCTCTATCTTGAAAGATCACAATACTAACTTTATGTTCAAACCTCGTACTTTCTTTCCTGGGATTTCCTCTACTTCCCCCCAAATGATGGCTATGTTGTCAATATGGCCTCTTGGGGTTATAATTGTCTAAAGAAGTATAAGGATGAGATTAAAGAAACTATCTGTAAACAACAAAAGCAAGTTAGTGTTTTGTCTTCTAAGAATGAGTAATGAGAAAATTTCTCTATAAAATTCCTATTCTCTTGAATATTTTCCTAAGTTTGATGACTTCGAACTAGATGTTGATAGTCTACAACAAATTTATGACCTTGTGTCTATGACATATGTAATTGAGGTCATCATGCAATAGAAATTCTGCACAACCTCAGCCTACATTTGGTTAATTATCCTTTTATGTAAGATAAGGTTTGTGATGAAGGTCCATGGTTAAGGGATGATGTTGCAGAGAATCCTATGATGGAACTTACCATGCAATGTGGCATTGGATTTATTCCAACTTGACAAATAGGCTTGGAACCTTGTGATTTTTATATCTTCTTGTAGTACATGATTAATCTTGCAAGGGGGTGCACCCATTACATGACCAACATTTAAATATGGAATCCTTGGATAGTTTTATAGTAGGAGTTTTGTTTTAAATAGTAGGTTTATACTAACTATTGAAGGCATCTTCAATTTTTATAGTTTGGTATACATTAATGACAGTCAATAGACAAGTAGTGTCCCAAATCAGGCTATTGGGTTTGGCTGAAAAACTCAGATTTATGTTCCTCCAATGTTCCTCCAATTTATTGGAAGGCTAATAAACTGATACTCTAATCTTATATTTAACCAAAATATTGAAGAAAGTTGAAACTAAGTTTAAAGTTTCAATAAATGGCATATATGAGAGCCAAATCATGCAATCAGACTATAAATTAGTTAATCTAAGGGGAAGATGAATGAGGGTAGAATTAGGCTAGCTCCATATTTTCAGACTCTCCTTATTTATTTTTCTTATATCAACAAAAACCAAACTTAAGCAAAAATGCCAAGAGGTAAAAACAAATAAAAGTAGAGATCCCTATAATAATGACTAATGTTGTTATTTACAATATTCAATCTATTGTGTCTGTAATGAACTTACAGAATATGAAGTGCAGTAAGACAACCAATTTGGACAAGGTATACAATCATTAGTTATGAGAAATAGAGAAAATGGAACATTTAAGAAAATTCTAAGACCCAATTTCTCACGTAAAGTCAATGTAGAGCAACAAAGTTCTTGCCAAAATGTGCAAGAATAGTCCTATTTTTATTTGTTGTGTTTTTATTTAAATATTAGATATTGATGCGAAGTTCCTTGCCAAAATGTGCAAGAATAGTCCTATTTTTATTTGTTGTGTTTTTATTTAAATCTTAGATATTAATGTGAAGTTCCTCCAAATGCTAGCAAGATGGTTTTTCTCTTTGATTTGTAAACATAATTGAAACCCTAATTCTAACTCCAACCCTTCCTAATTGTAAGCCTAGGCCTAAGTCTAATCTTAACCATAATTATAACCTTAATTCTAATCCTAATTTTAATTCTAAACCAAACTCTAATTTTAACCCTAACATAAAGATAAATTTTTGAAGTGTGATTAAGGGGAACATTATTTACGTTTTCATTACCCTTATTCTAACATTAATTTGAAATATAATTCTAACTCTATCCTAACCCTATTTTTAATCCTAATTCTAACAATAATCCTAATCCTAACTCTAATCATATCTATAATTCTAACCATTAAACTAGTTAACCCTATTTCTAAACCTAATCATAATTATAATGATTTTAGAATTATAATTATTAATAATAATTAGGGCTCTAGAATTATAATTTAATTAATTTATATAACTAATGTTGTAATTAATTATTTGATTATAAAAATTCTCATGACTTATTATTTAATCAAACATTTAAAATAATTATTAAATAAGATATGGTTATAATATAATTGATTAAAACATCTATAGTTATTTTTATAATTATTTTAAATTTTAAAATAATAATTAATAAATTAGAATTATATTTATATATTCTAACCCTAAAGTTAAATAATTATATAATTCTAATTCTAATTCTAAATTACTAAAATATTTAATTGTATTTTAGTGAACTATAACCTTAATCATAATTTAATTAAAAAATTATATTGTTATAATTGTAATTATAATAAACTTAATTCTAAACCTAATTCTTAATTATTAATATTTTCAAATTAGATTATATTTATGTAATATTAATTATAACACTCGCCTTAATAAACAATTTTTAGCATTATTATTTGCACACCTTGCAATTATATGGAAATCAACTTATCTAAAATACTTAAGGTATATCATAAATTTTATCTCTATGAAAATTTTCTAATACATTATGCAAATTTATGTATTAAAGCAAACAAATATTTTAACTGATGTACCATTTTCATTAGTTGAATGAAGTTGGCCTACAAAAATCAAACAAATATTTTAACTGGTGTATCATTTTCTTTGGAATAATTTGAGGTTCACTTTTCAAGAGATGAAGGAAAAAAATTCAAAAATTTAAAAAGTAAAAAATCAAACATTTTACTTTAAGAAAAAATAAATATAATGAAATTAACATTGTTGTGGAAAGTATCTTAAAAAAATTACTGCAATCATTGATCTTTTTTATATAATATCTTCTTCCTTAAATAAATTATAAAAAATATTAAATTATATATGTTACATATTATACAGTATATATTATTATAATACCATGTTAAAATTAATATATTACATATGAATTTAATAAATTAATATAATATATAATCAAATATAATAGATTTAAAAGTAGCTATTTTATATTATAAAACCATATTATTATCTTATATCATTATTAATAATAATTTATTTATTGAGAAATAAAAAATTTACAACTAATCTTCCATGACTCACCAATTCTCTTCTAAATATAAAATTTATTATTTCACAGTAACACCATTTACATTGACAATTAAATTGATTTGAATTCACACAAGCTTCATAGTGAAAAATTGTTTTATTTCTTCAAATTAGAAATTTCCATACAATTTACCAGATGCTATGCTTCAAGTATTCTCTGCATACACAAGCTCAATTCACTATCATTTAAAATTTGCACACTGATTTAATTTATGCCCCCCTCTTCCTTTCTCAAATTTTCCTTCAACACAGCCCTAAGTCTTTTCAGTCTCTAAATCTGCATTCTTATGCCATTAAATTTATGCTGTTATATTACAACATCCTCTTTGTATCTGGCACAACTTTTCCACTCAAAACATATGGTACACAACCTCTTTCTACACTTATCTTTGCATTTTATTTCAAATAGGCAGCCCCTTTCTCAATCTTCTCCAACCTCTAGCGATATTAACAATTTATAATTTTATGCCTCTCTTTATTTCTATCTGTAGTTTTGAATTTTGAAATGTTTGAACATGGTTGCAGCAGCCCCTCTATCTTGCTTTAAAATTTTTTTTAATTGCCTCCTTTATATGGCACACAGACATCATACCCAACGCCTTTCTCTCCTTCTCATGGCGTGTTTTTTTCCTCTCACTGTTGTGTATTATTTTTAGTTTTTCTAATTTGTTTTGCAACCTTTGGACTCCTCTGCCCCCTCACATTCCATGCTAGTCCAGGCAATACTTTTGTTTGTTTTTAAATCTGCCAAAATCCACGGCCAGCACATGAATCATTCAACACTATGGAGGAAAATTAGACTATTTTAAATATGTCTTTCCATTATAAACATTGATGTTGATTTGGCTTTTAAAATTGAATGTTATTAAATAACTTCTAGCTTCCAAATTTCATGGAATGTTTTGCAAACACAAAACACACTCTGGAACCAAATGCTCCTCCATCAATTTATTATTATTATTAATTATTTAAAAAAATTAAATTTTATGCTATTTTATTATTATATATTATAGTTCTATATATTGTATTGATATAATTTACTTTAATTTATATTATATTTATTTTATTGACAAATAATTAAAATTATTGTTATACTTGTTAATTTTTTTTGTTGTGTTCTAAAAATTGGGTGCTAACAATAGTAGATTTTGTTATTTTACCCATAAATAATTATACACTACATATTTGATTTGAATTGACTGTTTTATCTACAACTTTGTTGTTTAGGGCAATAAAAATATCTATCAAACAGACTTGGATTTCGTAAAAAATAATGAGAAGATCTTTCAATTATTGACATGGAAAATACATGTAATCTATTTAACAAAGTGCCTGAAAGAATATGACAGAATTGTATTGTAAATGTATGATATTCACTAATAAAAATATTAAGTACACTTCATTCTTTTAAATGTTACTATTGATATTCATTTGACTTCACTATTTAAAAAGATTATTAATAAGATACGAACAAAAATTAAACAAATTTTGTAGGCAAGACAAAAGAGGACTTGACAATACCTCTAAAATATGTAAACTTACATTACACCCATGGTATCCTTGCTCTGCAATTTTGACCATTATTCAAAATAGAACAATACACTAAGATACTTCAAAAGCACTAAAGGGGAAAAAAGAGCATATGACCAATGTAGACTCATGGAGAATGTAGACTACATCCACTTTTAGAAGTAGGGGCACTCTATTAATTCAAATACAATACAATATCAATAGCTCAACTACTGTCATTTTTTACCAACTCCAAAGAGAGCATCTCGAAGTTTGTTACATCAAATTGTAGAGGAAGAAGAATTCATGATGAACTATGAAGCAATTATGTAGTTTGATTATATTCAAATGAGAAAAAAGTTATGGAAGAAATGGTTTAAAAAATAGTTATTTCAAATCCAAAAATTTTGAGCCTCAATTTTAAATCCAGAAAATTCCTACCTCAATTGCACATGCACACCCATAAGTATGAAATGAAATTTAAAATGCAAAGTACTTGTTTCTAGTTATATAGAAAATTTAAAATTGAATGATTTATTTAGACATAGATATTAGTTAAAATTTTATTTTATAAAGAAATTTGACATTTATTAACAAAGTAAATAGATTTAGTAAATTTATTTTTTAAATAAAATAGATCAAACTAATTTAGCATCTAATTTAGTAGCAACAAAAATTATATAGTTTAATTTTTAAAATAATCAAATTATTTTAAAAGTAATTATATTAAAACTATCTAGAAATTAATTATTTTCATTTTTTTAAAAGAAAATTAGTTTAGTTCAATTTATCAAATTTCAAAAGAAATTAGTATTAATTGATTTTATATTACAAAAATAGATTTCAAGAAATATATTTTAATTTATCAAAGGCAAATGAAAATTAATATTACCAAAAATTAATCTTAAAAAATATAGTTTGAATGTATAGATACATTATTTAACAAAAAAATAATCTTCAAAAAATTAGCATAATTGAATTTATTAATATCCAGAATTAGCAAGATTTGTATTGCAAAAATAAATTGAATAATTAACCTATATAATTTAAATTAGTATAGGGGAATTTATTAGCATTTAGAGTTGGTTAAATTTAGATTGCAAACGTAAATAGAATAGTTAAGTTAAAAGTAAAAGTATAGGGGAATTTATTAGCATTTAGAGTTAGTTAAATTTAGATTGCAAATGTAAATAAAATAGTTAAGTTAAAAGTAATTGTCATTAAATAGAATAGTTAAGTTAAAAGTAAAAGTATAGGGGAATTTATTAGTATTTACAGTTAGTTAAATTTAGATTGCAAACGTAAATAGAATAGTTAAGTTAAAAGTAATTATTATTTTCTCCTGCCCTTTCCATCTCCCACTATAATTGCAACTCTCATAATGGAGCTGGGAAAATTGCCCTTATCCCTCAAAAGTTTTGAGCCAATAAAATTGAGGAAAAATAATTTTCAGAATTTAAAAAATTAAAAATCGTGCATTTAACTTTAAAAAAATTAAAATATAATGTATTAAAATTAAACTATAATGTATAGGAAAGAAAACAATAGATTTTGATTGGCTGCAAGCAAAACAATTAATCACTAGTTAAGTTCAAGGGGTCGCCTATAGTTCCATGGTAGGAACTAATAAAAAGCAAGGCATCTTTCTATTATTTTCAATGGGATTTTTTTTAATGAAAATAAATGGAATATATAGATAATTAAATGTATTTATCTATATGAATTTTATGGACCTTAAACTAAGGAATTTTTCATGTTAAAAAGATTAGGTTTACATGTGTATGAATAAATGTGTTTTTTTAAATTATTTAGTGGGTGGAATTTTATAATAGTTATATATATGGCATTTCAAGAAGGGGATATATCCCATGTTTTTATATAACCAAAGAGACTAGAATTACTAGAAAATATTTATAGAAGAAATATTTCTCTTT
Source organism: Sequoia sempervirens (assembly GCA_007258455.2). Lineage (NCBI taxonomy): Eukaryota > Viridiplantae > Streptophyta > Pinopsida > Cupressales > Cupressaceae > Sequoia > Sequoia sempervirens. The sequence goes on from VDFB02275144.1 coordinate 41,220, forward strand.
AATTATCTTGCTTCCTTATAGTTAAAAGGAAAATAACATCATGAATATAATGAAAATTTTAATATATATTTATATTTGTTGATCTTTATTATGCATATAAGGGAATTAGTATATATATTTATTGGTGTATGTTATTTTTTTAAAAATTGTAATTTAATTTTAAATCTATCCCTTAGATGGAATAAAAATTAAAAAAAATACGTTATTATTTATTTGTTGATCTAACTACAAATAGATGATTAATTGAACTAATAAAAGATCTCCCTTCGTCAGTTCCAAGCATGTTCATAAAGAGAATCATTATAAGAGAATCATTATTGTATTTTCTAACCATTTCTTGGTGGAGAATTTGCTTGGGTTATGACTGTCATTTACTCTGCAAGAATTGATTGTATTGATGTGGGTTTACTAATTGTTTTAGAAGTCTCCTTAAAGTAAAAGATATCTATTTATTGATTGTTAGTATAGATTTTCTTATTGAGTTACCTTTGGAGCATCCCAAAACTCGGGTTTTCATTTTTGGGGCCACGCCATTTCCAAATGTCTTTTTATGAATCATACACATGCAACTTTTATTGTTATCAAATAATTAAAAAGTGATGAATTATTATTTTTATTTCATTAAATAGGAAATAAATATAAAAAAGGTGTTGATTATTAATGGGACATTTTCCTTTATTTACCTTCAAAAATATAATTATAGATAAGAAAATTTAATTTATTATTATATTCAAAATCTTTGTATTGATATAAAATAATTAAATAAATATTCTATGTTTTATTTTAGGCCTTCTCCTTTAGGTGAAATAGATTCTATAATATATATATATATATATTTATTTACTATTTAAATTTTTTTTATTAAAAGATGTTCATAGAGGATAATTTATGTAGTTAAAATGGATAATCATTATTATTATCATATATTTATTTAATTTTATATTATTTCATAGAGTATATATAGCCATAAAAAGAGATAAATGAATTCAATTTATAATCAATAGATAAAACAATAACATTTTATCCTATCTTTCGAGTTTAGTCTTGAACATTCCATCAACAATTATTGTTTTATAATATTAAGGGTATCATATAGGCTTAGTTGTAACAAATATGAGTAGTACTTTGCAAGTGTCAAGTGGTTATAAGGTTATCAAGTTTATAATATCATTTATAAGTGTCAAGTGTCAAGTGGTTGTAAATAATAATATATGCTTAAAGGGTTGCTAAATGATATATTTTAAACTTAGACCATTTGTTCACATATTCATAGCATGTGTATTAAATAAAAAATAAGGGTTGCATACATAACTAAAACTGGAGTAAAAGACATCTATTTATTAATTGTAGGTATAGTTTGGCTTATTGTGTTTCCTTTGGAGCAAGCCCTCCTTTGTCTAGAGTGCCCATACCCTCTTGAAGCTTTGTTTTACATTTTTTTAGTCCATGCCATTTCCAATTGTCTATTTATGAATCATACAAATGCAACTTTCATTGTTATCGAATAATTAGATGTGTTCCTATTACGGAACTCCCCAGGTAATGGAAAACTTGCAACCACCTACAGACATTATCATCTCTAGTAGCTCATCTGAGGGAGACATTATAGGATCGAAGGCTGATGCTCCTCCTCCCTCGCCATCAGGCTCTTGCTCTGTTGATTGGTCTCGCGTCTACCGAAGCAACGCTGCAATCCTCACAGAGAACATTATGCGAGGTTATGACGACGCTATTGAAGATGTTAAAAAGACATGTGATGAAGCATTTCATGTGAAAAACGACGACATCGAGTTGGTGCAACAGGCAGTCCAAAAATTCTATACAACATTTCTTGTTTTGGATGCATACTGCGACTCCCTCCAAGCATTAAAATATGATGCATTGTATGGCATGGGAAATGCTACTAGGATTAAGGAAGCTTTTCTGAAACTCCTAGCGAACATACAATAGATTGTAAATAGCTTGCGTAATATAGCTAGCTATTTTTTGTCATGTTTTGGAAAATGGTTTCCCTTTTAATACAAAATCGAGACATCAACTTATGATTTTTTTTTAAGGTGGGGAACATGGCTTCCCTCTTGATACAAAATGTAGACACCGATTGCTAATCATCCGACCCCTTCTTTTTTGCTAGCACACCAAATACTTAAACCTTGTATGCATTTTCAGAAGATATAATATGGTGGGAAAAATGTACAGCTCCTTCCCCTATCTACTGCTTTGTCCTTTGGTACTTTCCATTGTAAAGATACATCAAACAATATGGCAGTTGACTTGATGTTTCTAAGTGTGAATTTTGTGTCTGCTTGACTTCATGTATCTTACATCTATTCTAACTCAAGTACACACATGCATGTTTGAGCTATTACAATCCAAAACTATATATATGTCACGTACATGATTGCCAAAAAATGAGTTTAGCTGATAATGAATCGCATAGAGAGTATCTATTTTTCCTTTGCTTGCTCCACAGAATGGGGTGGATGGTAATAGAAAGTGTGCAAAAATTAATTGTTCTAGGTGTGGTGCTCCTTGCACCCATTTGAATTTTGTTGTTGGGCTCATCTTTCGCCTGCTCGACTATATCTAGCAATTAGTTGCTATTGTTTGATGGAAAGGTTTTTTTTTTTTTTTTTTACTTCTTTGCACAACGCCTTACATCCAATACACTTTTGCAGGCTTCTTTCATTGACTCACACCATGGAAAGCTTATTGTCTCCAAATGCAATTAGATTGATGCATGATGGAAATGTGGCTTTGGAACCTCATGTACAGGTCATAGCTATCTTGAGCTTTGGCTCTGGATATACACACAACAATCAATATAGGTTGGACATCTTTGACGGTGTGCAATCCATCTCTAGTGAAGGAAGCCCCATTGACAATCACACCTATCGAAAACTTGAACCTGTTCTAGCCAAGGTGGACCGTCAAAGGTCATGTAGCTGTGAAGTCTAAAATACATAGCTATAACATGAAGAAAGGAATTGGCCACCTCTTTACCTTTGATATCATAGACTGTACAAGAACTGAGACACATGTGACGTGCTTCAATGAAGCAGCTCACATCCATTGCAATAAAATCATCACAAGAGCTACATACACATTCTCTGGAGGATCAATCCAGCCTGTTAATAGACTCTATAACAAGCTTAATAGTGGGTTGGAAATTTTGCTTTTGCTTGACTCAAGGGTTACCCTCTGTGAAGATGATGCTTCCATCCCAAAAGACCACTACTCTTTCACACCTCTCAATGCATTAGTAAGCAAAAGCAATGGTTCGAATGTTGATGCTACTGGAATTGTCAATTGCGTACATCCATGCTCCACAATCAGGAGAAGAGATGGGACAAAGGTTGCAAGAAAAACTTTAACAATTTTTGACATGACCAACACAACTATAGATGTTACTTTATGGGGATTGTCGGCTGAGAAGGAGGGTGCATAGCTCCACGAGAAATACCTTATGCATGAATCAACAATTCTCGCTATTAGAAATGGGCATGTCTCTAAATTCAATGGCAAGGTGATTAACACCTCATCAGCTACAAAACTATGGATAGACCTTGAAATAGAGGAGACATAGCAAATTAAAACTTGGTTGAAAGAAAATGACATTGACATTCTCGACTACAACAATTGTCTCTAAAAAGTGAAGGTACACAACTCTTATCCCTTTCTCCCTCACATCTCTTTGAAATATTTTCAGATCATCACTTCCTCTTATACAAATTTCCCTTTTACAGACATCTGTTATAGATCATGACAAAATCAGCTATAAGGACATGAGATCAAGGCTCAAGCACACATTTCACTCAAGGGCATTGATGTCATCAACAACTCCAACATATTCATGCTCTTATGGTACTTTTGTAATTATATTGGAAAAAGATGGTTTCCACTAATAGTAGTACGATAAATTGAAATATGTAGCAATCATTGTACATGTCAACAAATTATGATCGCATCTAACCATTCCCTTGCTTTTCCTATGTAGCCCTTGAACAAAAATGCCATAAAGCATAGCCCCGCACTGTCAGCCACCAACAATTGTATTGTCTGTAGCCGGTCCCTTCCATTTGCAGTTTTGGTCTCCCTCGAAATAGTTTTTGTACAAAATTATTCAAAAATATTTTTAATTGTCATAAAACAATTTTCTTATATCATTGACTACCAACAAGTGTACTTGGTCCAATTGACCTTAAATGTTGGAGGCCTTCCCCAATTATACATAATAGATCATGTTGTTCACCCGTTTACCATATCATACCGCTTCAAATTAAGTTCCATGTGTTCATACTTACCCCTACTCACACCCCCTCACCAACTTGAATTTTGTAACGCATACAAGGTCTTCAAAATAAACTATTAGCACTTCTCCCATGTGGTTTTCCCCTCTCCGCCACCCAACCCATTTCCATATATAGCCTTCTATCAGTGTAACCATTGCACCTTATTGAGGTGCAATTGCTAGTATTTATGTTATGAGATGATTTGATTTAGATGTTTTTTGTGTTCTAATTGAAACAATGTAATGCAAAGTTTAATTAAATACAAAAAATGTCCAATTAAATGTGGTAACTGATATGCATGAATTATTTAAATATAATTGCAACCTAATTAAATAGCTTAATAAGATTATTTAATAAATACTAGTTGCAATGATCTAATTAATACATGTATTGGTGATATGTTATTAAATTGGATGAATCATATGATTTGATTAAACAACTTATTAAAATTGCTTAATTAAATACAACAAATGATTGTCTATTGTATACACACATTGAATTAAATAAACCCATGATATCACAAAATAATATAATAACATTATTTAATTAAATGCAAGAATTATCTAATTAATGTAACACACAAACTACTAAACTATATGCTAATAAAAAAGTAATTCTCACTACTAGGAAAAGTACTTGCATAATTCAAGACACACATATGATTGAAATGAATGAAGAAACATATACACAATAGAGAAGAATATTATCCATCTAATATACATGCTTTAAAGAAATGACAACATACCATTCACAAATAAAATGAAAGCGAATAATTTAAGTGTAAAATCTACATAGATGCATGGCATTGATAGGTTCTTTGAGAGACATAACATTCATTGTAGATAATCTATATGAACTTGATCCATAAACTTTAGTGATGACATAAGGTCATAACCAATTTTGGTTGAATTTCCCTTTTCACCTAGAGGAGCATTCACATTGTGTTATTTTTCATAGAGCATCAATTCACCAACCATGAAGGAGTGATGAATGACACACTCATTGTAATTGTGTTGAATGTTCTTTTGATAATATTAGAGATGTTTAAGAGAATGCATATGCTATTCATCAAGTATCTCAAGTTGCTGAAGTTATTGTTCCCTATAAGAATTTTCACTGAGAATGTCATTGAGAGAAACCCACAATGAAGGAATCTCTAACTCTAAAGGCATGATTGAATCAACACCATACACAAGATTGTATGGAGTGGTACCCATAGCTGTATGAACATTCATTTGGTAAGCGCATAATGTATAATAATGTTGAGTGCGCCTATCTATTCCATGTTTATTAACAAGTCTTTTGAAATATTTTCTTGATTATTTTATTAGAAGCTTCTGCTTGACCATTTGATTGAGGATAGCATGACATGGAGAAAAGATGTTGGATCATGAAATTTATCAAGTAACTTCTTCATCTCTTTGTTCTTAAATGATGAACCATTATCAAAAACCAAAGAAGAAGGAAGACCTGATTGATAAATAATATTATCAAGAAGAAAATAATAGATCACTTTAGTAGTCATGGATAAAAGTGGAATTGCTTCAACTCCTTGTGAAGTAATCGATAATTATAAGAATAAAAGTATGTCCTTGAGAAGGAGGGGAAATTTTTCCAATAGGATCCAAGAAATACATGGAAAATGGCCAAGGGGAGACTTAGGCATGAAGTTCCTAGATGGGAGCTCAAGTTAAATTATTATGTTGTTGACATTAAGGGAAATTTTTGAAGAAGGCGAAAGCATCTTGTTCTATAATTTTCCAATAGTAACCCATACGAAGAAAATTTTGAACCAAAGATCAATCACCAAAAATATCCTCCTATAGGCACTTGAATGGGAATCTCTGATTTTCTAGGGCAATAAAGAAGGAGGCCATTATATCCTCTACAATAAAGGATGTTAGATCAAATGATATGATGTGTTGTGATATTCCAAATGTGAGCTCAAAAATTTTTAGATGAAGGATTAGGAAAGGTACCATTATGCACATATTGATATATTTGGGAGTACTATTTTTTTGAATTAATGTTGTAACAAAAGAAAATATCAAAATAAATTTTAGAAATAGATGGCAAAGAAAGATTATAAATGATAAATTGGAAATCCATGGATGAATCATCAAGGGATATAATGGAGGAAATTCTCGCCATTGCATCCACATGTCAATTGTCTTTCAATGGAATAATATCAATAGTAAAATAAGAGGAATGCTTCAATAGTTATAAGTCCAAGTCACAATACTAAGATAACTTATCTTGCTTCACTTGATAAGATCTAATGATTTTCCTGATAATCAACTGTGAATTATCAAAAATATGAAGATATTAAATATTAATATACAATGCAACACACATACAATAAGGGATTCATATTTTATAATGTTAGTACATAAAAAATTGAGACAACAAGGTAGGAGAATTGGATTTCCTAAAGGGGGTATTAGTATTATGTTGGTACGAGAGCTAGTTCAACATCTAGAACCATCAAAGAACAAATCCTACCTCTAATCAATATCTAAGGTGAAGACATGATCATTAGGGAATGAATCTTCATTTGGAAGAGCAAGTGGTGAAGGAGCATCAACTAAGTGGTCGGTCAATGTTGACCCTTAATTCCTTTGTGGGAGACAAAGTTAAGATCAAATTCTATTAACAACATCACCCACTTAGCAAGACATCCCACAAGATTGGTTTTAGAAAAGAGACACATCAATGGATCAAATTTTACAATGGTATGCATTTCAAAATTAAAAAGATGGTATCTCAATTTATGTGTTGTGAATACAAGAGCAAGACACTATTTCTCAAAATTACAGAATATTGGAATTTATAATCAAGTCAAGTATAATTGGTATAGTATACAACACACTCTTTATCATCGTCATCATGTTGTAACAACAGTGTTGCTAGAGCATTCGATGAAGCTGAAGTATAAAGAAGGAAATGATGTCCTGAGATAGCTGGTTGTAAGACAAGAGGGTTAGCCAAATATCACTTAAGATCATTGTTCAAGCATTTTGAAAATCCTCTTTCCAATTGAAATTATAATCCTTATTAATAATTTGAGTGAAAGGGAGAGTCTGATTCACTAATAATGAGACAAATAGACAAATGGCTTGAATTTTTCCATATAAACTACAAAGTTTAGAAATATTTTTTTAGAGGTGGCATGTTGACTATAGAATCAATTTTCTTTGTTTCTACCTCAATACCATGATGTGAAATAATGAACCCCAATAGCTTGCCACTATTGACACCAAAAACAAATTTATAGGGGTTCAACCACATATGTTGTATATACAAATTTTTTCAATTTTTTTGATTGATTTTGACATGATCTTGACGCTAGATGGACTTAGACATAATGTTATTGACATGGCCCTACAAAATTTTATGAATGAAGTCATGAAAGATGAGTTTCATAACATATTGGTATGTCACAACAACATTCTTTAGTCCAAAAGGCATGACAACCCAACAAAATGTTCCCCAAGGTCTAATAAAATTTATTTTATATTGATATTAAGGATTAATAAAAATATAATTTTATCTAGAAAAGTAATCAATAAAGGAGACTGAGGCATTTCCAACAATGGAATCAATAATCATGTCAATGTTATGAAGAGGGAAATTTTTTTTAAAGAATTTTTATTGAGATCTTAGGGTGCGTGCACAAAGTTGAGTCCACGAAACGTGGAAGTTTTTACATTAGCCAAAAAAACAAAATTGGCATTGCAAAAACGAGATCCTGTTTAACTTTAGGATCCCGAGCCTAAAAGTCAAACAAGATCTCACTTTCTACAAATCAGGATCCCATTTGTTAAAGGGTCTTGAACCGATAGACAGGGAATGAGATCCCGATTAGTATGAAATGGGATCCCAGTTTATAAAAATCAGGATCCCATTTTGTAATGGTATTTATTTTTTAAAAACACACAAACCTGCATTTTAGCAGAGCACAAGATCTTGAGTTGTGAGGGACAACGACCACTAGAAATAGCCTCCAGGTACCCGTCCACCCCCATGTTTTGCATTTTTTTAGTTTTTTATTGAAATTGTCAATAGAATAATTGATTTTAGCATGTTTTTTTAAAATTTATTTCATGTTTTAAGAATTTTATTTCTTGTTATAGTAGAAATGAGGAATTGTAGAAATAGATGAAAAAATTCAATGAAACCTGAAGATATTGAATAGAAATGAAAAAATAAACCTTGAATTGTATTTTAGAAACAAAATTTAGCTTTTGAAACCTAAATTGTTCAATCAAACCAAAAAAAATTGTATTTGAAAACCCTAATTGAAAAGAAACAAAAAAATTGCATTTCAAAACCATAAAATTGAAATGAAATAAAAATTGCATTTAGAAACCCTAATCAAGCTTTTTGAAACCAATTCAAATCAAACAAAAAATGAATTTGAAAACCCTATTTTGAAATGAAATGAAAAAATTGCATTAAAAACCCTAATTGATTAGAAATTGAAACCCTAAATTGAATTGAAACAAAATAATTTGATAAAACCCTAAATTGAAATTGAACAAATCATTTTAATTTTGAAACCCTAATTTCAAGCTCAAGAAAATTCATTTGCATTACTTAAATGTTTTAAATTTCATTTGCATTGTATGGAGAAAATGATAGGTTAAACTTTAGTTTCAATGTTAAATTATAATTAGATTAGAAAACAATATGTTAAAGAATAGTTACAATTCATAAATTTTATCAATGTTTGTTTGCAAATTTAGTTAGCAAATTCGTAAATCCAAGTGTACAATCGATTTCCAATTGTCACTTAACTAGATAGTATTCAACATTCATTTCTATTTTATGTTTTGCTCTCTCTTATTCATGCCTTGTTTCCATTTCTTGTTTGCATGTGTTTTATGTTGTATCGATTTCCAATTGTCACTTAACTAGATAGTATTCAACATTCATTTCTATTTTATGTTTTGCTCTCTCTTATTCATGCCTTGTTTCCATTTCTTGTTTGCATGTGTTTTATGTTGTATTTTGACAACCTTAACCCTCATTCTAGTCAATTACTTGTTAATTAGGCCTCTAATTTAGTCTAAAATCTCAATTTTTGCACTAGTTACCTAGACACTAAAAGAATCTAAATATTTTTCTTTTCTTTCTTTTAGGTTCTTTCAATTCCAAACAATTGAAAATAAAATACTTGATTCAACATTAACTAATTTTATATTATACATTTTATATCATAAAATTCATTTAGGTGGGAAATTTTAATGAAAAAAATGTTAAATGAAATAATCTTATATTCAATTACAAAAATATCTAGTTAAAATATACATCAAACTCAATCTTAATAATACATAAAATTTTATGTGTTTCTATTATGGAAATAGTCAATCTATTCATAAAATAAAAAATATTCATAAACTAGGCATTAACTTGCAAGTACATTATTCCAAGGGCCACCCAAACTTCACCCTAAGTTCGCTAAACCCTTAACACTAAAGCATTCATTTTGTCCTAGGACCTTAAAATGAAATTTGGTTGCCTTAGGAAACTCCACCAAATTTTATTCCCTTGGGCCATGTCATTTTGTCATAGGACCTTACTACAAGGATACCCTTAAGCCATCCTATTACCGTAAACCCTAAACCCTAAATACATCATTTTTTCCTAGGACCTTAATAAAATTTGGTTGCCTTGGGAAATGTCACCAAATTTTATTCACTTGAGCCATGTCATTTTGTCCTAGGACCTCACTAGACATAGATCCCCTTAAGCCATCCTATCACCCTAAATCGTAAATCCATGTCTTAAGGGGTCCTAATATGACATTTCTTAAGGGGATCAAAGAAGTTCTCAAAATTTGGTGAAGTTTCCCAAGGAAACCAAATTTAACAATAATAAGATCGTGCAAGATTATAATATGAATGAGATTTCATTATTTAGGTTGGTCAGTTGAAACAAGAGCTATCTCAATCAACTGTTCCACAAGAAAATTTTCTTTACTAACATGCAAGTTCATTATATTCCAAGGGACACCAAAACTTCACCCTAATTTTCGTAAACCCTAAACCCCAAACTCTAAAATCTAAACCCTAAACACTAAAGCATTCATTTTGTCCTAGGACCTTAAAATGAAATTTGGTTGCCTTAGACAACTCCACCAAAATTTATTCCTGTAATGCCCCTCCGTATCAGTCCTTTTTGGGCATTTAGGTAAGAGGTTATGGTGTTATATCATTGTTGATTTGGTTGTTTTATTATGGATGTATGATTGGATTTATGAAGGAAACTTAATATTTTATAGGGCCTTGATAAATCAATTAGTTAAATTAAAATTTGCTTGCATAATAATCTTATAAATTTAGAATTTAAAATAATAATAATAATAATTAAAACAAATCAATTTCTTGAAATGGAAAGTAAATGTTTATAAGTAATGAAATTGAGTTGTTATAAATAAATAAATACCATTTAAATTTCATTTAATAATAATTGAGAATTTGGGAATTGTGAGACTTTAATTAATTAAATGGAAAGATAAGGTGATTTTAAATAAATCTCGATGAAAATATTTCCGAACTAATGTTAAAGCATGAGAAAATAGAAAAAGGAATAAATCACGCACATGCATGACTTCAATCAAATCGTAGATTGGGAATCTTGCCATTTTGGTGAGAGTTTTATTAGATATTTTTTTTAAAAGAAAAAAAAAAAGGGAAAAGAAAGCCATTTTTCAGGGGGAATTCGGGGAAAGGAAGTTGGGACTCTACAAAAATAATTGGGGAAAAGAAAAAAACTAATATATTCTTCCCCATGAAAGAGGATAAAGAAGGATGTTGTTCCAGAGCTCCTATATACGGCATAGGTAGAAGGAGGGCAGGAGGGAAGAGCTCATACATCTCCGGTGTTAGCAATCCCAAGAGGCATGAAGGTTGGCTGGGAGCTTCATACCAGTTGAAGCTATACCTGTAGAAGACATAGCTTGCTACTCGTCGCTCTGGATGGTGGAGGAATGAGGAAATGACTATTTATCAGGTCAGAGGATTGTTGAATCTTCCTATACACTTATGTTTTCGCTAGAGTAGTCGGATGTTGCAGGGGTGTAATTTCATTGTCTTTGGTACTGCATTCGATAATGTTGAGTGCTTCCTTTAGGTGGATTTAGTTATGCCTTTGTTGATGGATATGTATCTGGCTGGAAATCGATGGTGTTGTATTATTTGTCGTGGTTACTACCCTCCAGTGTTTATTATTGATAAGTTTCCCTCTGTGTGTTTTAAATTTACTTCTCTAATTCTGTTGGGCCTTCGATATCTTTGGTCTTACCAAGAACCCACTTTGTGCAGCGCTTCATTTTTTGCATTGAGTGCCTATGGCGGATCATGCCCCACTCAGCAAATTGGCGCATAGGAGTTATTAAACCTGTGTCACCTATTTTTAGATATATACATATCTGGGGTTCTGCATTCGCTTACCTTTGAGATTTTGAATTGCCATGTCTAAACTCTTCATCGAATCTCATGTGACCCTGATTTGTCTCGCAGCAGGAAGATTTGACTCGACTGTATACACCGATCTAATGCTTGGCCTTTGTTTCCTCGAATGGCATATATGTGTGTTTTGCTTTGATATTGTAATTGAATTGTGTTGTGGGCTCTCGTCTTTGGCGTTAAAACTTCTATCTCTAATTTCATTTACTTCGATCCTCTGTGATTCGTGATCTCTTGCTTGTAAGCACTTCATATTGTAGCCTATTCTTGCTTGTAATTTGTCCTGCAGCCGGTTCTAGAAACTTCCGTCGAGAATTCAGGGTCGTTACCTCATTTTCACCCCTTAATTATATTATCTTGCTCCTTGCAAATCAAATTTATCTTCTTGTTAATCTCTCTGATTTCTTTGTCAAACTGTCTCAGCTGCAGCGCTTGATCATAATAGGAAATTTCAAAGGTTTAAATAACCTGCTTGATTCTACCGACAATCTGTCGCAGTTCCAGCACTTGAAAATAAATCTTGTCAATGTACTAACATAATAGAGAGATTACCGTGATCGTGGTGAAAATTAATTTTCAAACTTCAAACTTGAGGCCGCCTCTGAATCTCGCCACCAAACAGAAATGCGCCTTGTTCAAAAAAGAGAAATTTGTACATTATTTTCTTCCCACTCTTAAGTCACGTATCTGCACCTCACCTTTCTCCTTCCCTTCAAGCCTATGGATAACATTTGGAACTTGATACTTGGCTTTACACCTACCAATTTCCTCTGCTCGAAGCTATTTTTGGTATAAGCCCATTTTTAGAATGTTTTTTTTTGCATCACCTCTAATCTCCTCGGAAACTTGGTCACGGTCTAAAATAGTGTTAAATGCTCTGCAAACTAATTGATTATCTGAATGCGAACTGCATCAAGCTTTTCTGGTATGAATGCGTAGTCTTTAACCACTGTATTCTCGTATGTCTCACCATTCTGTTGGTATTCGATTTCATCCGGATTGCAGCAATCTCTTCTTTTTCCCTAGCATTTCCAGTGCTTCCTGATTCTGCATACTATATTTTGTACTGAAGGTTTTGACATTTAATTTAATGGTAAATAATGCACTATGTTGCAGTACAGTTAGATTCTATAGATGGAATTATATAATATATGTAAATAGGATATATGTTTAAGCCTTAGATGTTTATGCCTTTTGAATAAAATTCCATTAGGTTTGTAATTCGAATAACATGTATATTTCCTTGCTTTTGAGAAAATGGTATTTTTTTTTATGTTTGACCTTTGATGTATAATGGGATATCTATAGTATATTGAATTGGAGTATTTAGAGGAAGTATGAGTATGGTAATATTAAGGTTTAGTGTGTTTGTTATAAATAAGATAACATTAAGGTTTAATGCTTAAAAAGTACATTATTTTAGAAAAGTCTTGACATATTTATTGAGATAAAATTTGATGTTTTAAAATATTCAAATGGGAATACCTTTGCCTTAAATAGCAAATTATTTATATTTTGGTCATTAAAAGACTTTGTATTAGTTTGTCCTTAGTAAATGTAATTATGAATAAAAAATTCCTTGAAACTGGTTGCTCTAGGTGTCATAGTGAAACTTAAAAGGTAATTTAATGTGTTCCCTAAAAGTTATTGGGATATTTATCAATGTGCTCAAATAGCTTCTTTAGATATATTGGATTAAGCCTTAATGAATGAATAGGTATACAAATGTATTCCGTTATAAGTTGGGATAGAGTTATGAACTTGCTTAGAACAATAATCATAATAATAATAAGGTTTTATGGTTACCAAGGGGGAAAACAATTTAGATATGTTTAACATTAAATTATGTCTCAAATATATAGTTGTATGTATGTATATTTGTATTTAGACTTAGTTATTTATAATGATGCGTATAAGTATGCATAGGAATATATGTGCAATGGAAGAATGATCAAGTAATAGAAGAATGATCTAAGTGACTAAATTTTATTTGGTATGACATGTAGATGAGAGTTTCAATATGTAAGTATAGTAACTAGGTTTTAAGATTAAGTAGGAAGTGTTAATGAGTAAGTTAGTAAAGTGATTAGAAAAAGATTTCTTATGTTAATTTTTTTATAATTTGTATAAATATTGATAGATTAGTTTATTCTTAATTTGGTTAGTTCCAAGTGGAATAGTTAAATTAGAAATAATGAAAAGTGGAATCTTCTATGTTATGAATCGTGCTCTAGTGTTATTTTGAAATGAAGGAAATTATGGGATAACTCTCTTATAGTCATGCTTTTGAGAATGTTGGGAAACTTTATGTTGTTGAGATTGTAATTGATTGGTATGCTGAGTAGGTTGTTTTCTTTTTAATTGAAAGTGTGAATAGATAATTGTTGTCATTGTCATATTGCTGTCCTTCTGAAGGTGATTTACGTACCACTATAAGGGGGTTCTTGTGAGGAGAAAATTGAGGTCTCCCGTAGAATGCCTAGTTGGTGGCTTTTGGATATTGAGTGATTTTGTTGAATTAAAGGTTGATTTTCTTTTGTATTTCCTTTTTTTTTTTTAGGTGACACCATTGTTGATATGTGGATTGTATTGTTGTTTTAGGGTTGATTGATTTGTGGATGGGGTTTGACGAAGCTTTCTTTGCGTGCCTTTTCTGAGTTAATCTCATCTTTGAGGGAAATTTTATCCTTGTGTTGGAATTATTGGGGAAAAACTCTTGTTGCTTCATTTTTCCCTCATTTGTGGATTGTCGTTCTTTTGGCTTCCAGAGGCTTGAGATTATTGTTAGTTGATGTTCTCTCTTTGTTTTCCCTTGATGTGGCAAGTGTTTTGATATTATGATTTTAAAAGGGTTGTACATGAATTGTTGAGACTTTGATTATGTGTTTATAGCGAGATTGGTAATGCCTCGCGTGGTTTGGTCTTGAGATTATTTTCTTTATCTGTTACGATACAACCCTTGCCTGGTTTGGTTTATGTTAGGGGTCTTAGGGAGAGTGGCTCTTCATGGGGGCCGATGCCTCGGGTAAGAGGAAGTGCACAGGAGAACCCACGTAAGAGTAGTTAAACAAGTGATAACCTAAAAATAGAATTTAGGGGGATGGGTAGTAAAACAATCAAGATAATAAATATTGGATACCTTGTCTATGCATTAGGGCTATCATAGACTAATGATAGACTGAGAAGGCCGTGGTCGGCAAAGTCGTAATATCATCTTCATGAGAGGTTATCGGCTCCACATGAGCTACCCTATGGTGTCGGCGCCTCAAGTAGGAGGAAGAGCCAGGAGATCCATAAATGGGTGCCGGCGCCTCAAGTTGGAGGAAGGGCCAGGAGATCCCATGAGAGCTATGCGATGACACTCTCCACTAGACACCCGTATGCCTTGTTCTTTGTTGCCTCTGGAAATGTCTTTTGGATGTTATATCGGTTCTTCTGGTTTTGTACTCTTATGGTTGATTCAGATTCTTGTGAAAATGATTTATGAATGTTCTTTGGTGACTTGCTTAATTGTTATTGCTTGGGTTAAATGTGATGAGTTTTCGTAGCTTTATTTTATTGTGTTGACTCATGAATGTTGTTGATTATGTCATTGTAATCCTTGAGTTTTATGATACCTTTGTATGACGTTGAGTCTTGTGGTTCCCTGTTTGGATGTTCTTGGTTGAGGTCTCTTTCTTGTCAGCTCCTTAGCACAGGGGGTGGGTCTTCGGACCCACATGGTCGGGTGGAACGTGCTAAGCACCCCATTGGGTCCCCAGTCGAGGATCGAGAGGTGCGGATTGGTGCTGTTGCGGCAACTCCAAAGTTGTATCATTCTATCTATTCATGTGGTTCCCGTCCATATTGGGAAACATGTTTGTATCATTGTAAGACTTGAACAGTGTAAAGTAATGAAAAGGATGTGATGTAATATTTTATCATTGGTAAACCTTGTGTGGATATGGATCCATATCTGATGTTATTCAATGTGTTGTATTTATTTAAGTGAATGGTTTCTTATTGATGGTTTATATGAATGCTTTGTCATGGATTAAATTTGGCTTTCATTCTTTATCATTGAGGTATGGAATTAAGTTTCGTAATGTATCCTCATGTACCCCAAGGGATGTAAGTGATAGTGGATTTGTTTAAATGAATTTTCACGTCATAACTTAATGTGCATCTCATGTATGTTAGTTTTATTTTTAATTAAAAAAAATAAATTGTGTGGTAATTGTTGCTTTAGTTGTCCTTTAGGGTTCGCATGACGGGGCGTTACAATTCCCTTAATCCATGCAATTTTGTCGTAGGATCTTACTACATAGACCCCCTTAAGCTATCCTATTACCCTAAACCCTAAACTCTAAACTCTAAACCCTAAACTCTAAAACCATCATTTTTGCTTAGGCTCTTAATGAAATTTGGTTGCCTTGGGAAACTTCACCAAATTTTATTCACTTGAGCCATGTCATTTTTTCCTAGTACTTCACTAGACATAGATCCCCTTAAGCCATCCTATCACCGTAAACCGTAAATCTATTTCTTAAGGGGTCCTAATATGACATTTCTTAAGGGGATCAAATAAGTTTTCAAAATTTGGCAAATTTAACAATAATAAGATCATGCAAGATTATAATAAGAATGAGATAAATCATGATCTAGGTTGATCGATTTACGGTTTAGGGTGATAGGATGGCATAAGGGGATCTATGTCTAGTAAGTTCCTAGGACAAAATGACATGGCTCAAGTGAATAAAATTTGGTGAAGTTTCCTTAGAAATTAATGAAATTTGGTTTCCTTGGGCATCTTCACCAAATTTTATTCACTTAAAATCCATGTCATTTTATACTAGGACCTTACTACATAGATCCCCTTAAGGAATCCTATTACCCTAAAACCTAAATCCTAAACTCTAAATTGTAAACCCTATAGCATTCATAAATTTTCCTATATTAATAGTTAATTGTATTTTCATTCAAGTAACATGCCTTAGACATAAATGAGACTTACATATTTTATCATTTGTATTCAATTAGGCCATTTATATTGAATGGTTTAAGGGTATTTCCTAAACATCTATCTTACATTTTGAAATTACAAATTGAATGTAGGTTCACTCATATCTTAGAGATCACATGGATCGATTCAATAATATTCACAATCCACCTCCACACCATCCATCTCCACCACCTTCACCTCCACCTCCACCCACTCCACCTCATAACCCCCACCTCCACCACCTGAAATCGATGGTGCTCATTTGCAATCACAAATCAATTCCAATGTTAGAACCATCCAAGATCAAATCAACATTATTCAAAATGAAGAATGTGCTGCATCACCTGTGAGGATGATTGCATCTAGAATGCAAAACATTGTTGATGTTGTCAGGGCTATGGATGGGATCTTAGATGAGCATTGAAAATAGCTAGAGGATAGGAGAACTTCTGATTCTGAAAAGGAAAGCACAAAGAAATGAAGAGATGCAGTAGAGAGCCACAATAGTTTCTAAATTAAGACAATGATCTTAAATAGTTATGAATTAATGAATTTGGTGAACAATGGATATTTTGTGTGATGAATTTATAAATTTGGTTGGATGGATATTTTTAGTGATGTTAATTTATGATTTTGGTCCTAGATGGATATTTTTAGTGACATGAATTTATGATTTTGGTTCTAGATGGATATTTTTAGTGACATGAATTTATGAATTTGGTGGAATTTATGAACTTATAATGATGAATTTATAATAGTATATATTTTATGACTATCTACTAGATCATGATTTCTCCTGTTGGAAAATTGTAATATATATATATATGTGTGTGTGTGTGTGTGTGTGTGTGTTAGACATAAAATGAGCTTGTTGTGAATGTTTCAAGTTTATTGTTTAGTATGTACACATGTATTAAAATTGCATATAGTTCTTAAATTTTAAAATTTGTATGTATGTACATAGTTTAGTTTAATGATGTATGCATACAAATTATGCATCATATATTTTTTATTTTAAATGTATTTACATGTTAAATTTTGAATTTTGTATGCACATGCTCAAGTTCAATAGATGTATGTGTGTTTCAATTAGTATGGACACATGTATTAAAATTGCATATAGTTCTTAAATTTTGAAATTTGTATGTATGTACATAGTTTAGTTTAATGATGTATGCATGCAAATTATGCATTGTATTTTTTATTTTAAATGTATGTACATGCTCAAGTTCAATCAATGTATATGTGTGTTTCAATTTTATATGATCTTAATATATGTATGCACATCCTATTTAAACAAATTTGCATGTGTGTTTCAAATTTAACTATTTCTTGTTATTTTTAAAGTTTGTATGTTAATTTTGTATAGTTTAATGTAGGTGCACACTTATATCTCATATCATGGATGATTTTAACATTGATGATATCATCAATCCACCACCTCAGCCACAACCACCTCCACCTCCCCCTCCACCTAATATGCCACCTCCAACACCTGTTGCATCTGATGAGGCTTGCTTGTGAGCACACAAAAATGATCAGGTTGCATCTATGCAAAATCAAATCAATGCTATGCAGATTCAAGCATTGATTCCACATGTGAGATGTTTTGCATCTGTGATGCAAAACGTTGTGGATGCCATCTGGACCATTGATTCTGATCTAGATAGGAATTGATGAGACATAGAACAGATGAGACAATCTTATGTTGACAATCTCTCTTATAAACAAAATTTAGACCTTAAAATAATGAAATCCTACGTAGCCCCCTACTTTCTTGACCCCATTACTCGACAACCCATTCCTCCCAAAAAATCTAGAATATCCATGAGGTGGTGCATACATCCACAGATGAGTGCACATTTTTGGGATCAATGGTATATGGTTTTTGATAGTCCCCCACACACTAATTGGGAGTTCCCATTGTATTTTTTGAAGAAATTGTATGTAGAGTTTGTTATGGGGAAAAAGCCCAATTATTTTGATTTTAAATCATTTCAGGGTGTTGGTGGTGACATGCCACAACAGAGGTTAGGGGAAAGGGTTGATCCCAAATGCCTCGTGCATGCACAACCCCTTGTTACTGCTCTTGGTCCTCCCATTCCCACACCTCCACATCATCGAGCTGTGGTCTCGACATTAGGTTCCCTTAGTACACTTGTAGGAGACCTTGATCAACATGCTTCTGCAATAGCGAGTGGGGAGCAAAGAGATGATGATGATGGAGGAGTTTTTTATGGAGCTAGTTTGAGTACCACTCCAAGAGTGTCAAGGCCTATCCCACATATATGTACTAGTTGTCATCAAATATGTTATGGACCTAATCAGGCCACACCTAGTTTAGGTGGACATGGAGATTTTGGTGGTTCATTTGATCTCATCAGTTCATTTGTAGAGTTTCTTACAGCAAACCATCACCTTGAGGACACTGCGACACAGGTATAAATATGCATCTACATGTTCATTTTATAAGAATTTTGATGAATGTATATATCAAAGAAAAGTTTGCAATACATTTTAACAATCAAACTGTTTGGTGTATATATGACACTAACGATGGGGCAATCATCTATTCGACGAGTACATACATTGACACCAGTTGTACTTGGCAACCCTTATGGGGTATTTTGATTTAATTTTTTAAAATTATATATGAAATGATTTTTAACTTGAGTTTTAAATTTATAATTGAATCACATATATGTTTAAAATATTTATGTCTGTTTAGGCGAGTCAATCGGCTTCCACGTTAATTCCACCCTAGGGGTTGTCGAGCACTCCTCCACTATCAGGCATTGTAGATTAGGGGTAGGTACATTTATATTGTAAAATGTTTAACTTAGATTAGTATAGTTACAATTATGAATTTTGAATTCACTATATATGAAATATGCATGTACACTTGTAAATATTATAAGCGTTAAATGTCTACATGTATCTAGGTTGATACCACAATGAGAATGGGCATCAGGAAAACATTAGATGTTGCAACTACTCGTGAGGGCTCTGATTTTCAGTGTGTTTAAAAAATTTTCTGCAAAAAATGTGCAAACTTGAATATATATATATATATATATATATATTAAGCTAATTCAAGTATACATGCTTTAAATTTGATCTTGTAGGACTTTGTTAGTGTGACTTTCAGCCCTAACCCAAACATAGTTACACCTCCAGGAGGACATGCAAAGCAGGCTCCAGATCAAATGGTAATTTAAAATTTTTATTATATTTAAAGTCAATTATAAATTATATATTTTGAATATAACTTTGATTTTAAATTTCAAATTGAATATATATATATATAATATGAGCTAATACATGTTTTAAATTCTTTTTCTTTTATAGCATGAGACACATCTTGTAGTTGAGCATGTACAAATAGGTTCTGTAGAAGAGGGTGCACAACCTCAGAATACAATACAATTACAATATGATAACTTATAAATTAAATTGAAATTAAATCATTTTTAATTGTAGACTTACATCTAATTTTAACTTTCTTTGTCTTGTTTATGTAGATTGATTCAAAGAATTTAGAGGTTGCTTCAGGTGCACCAGAGCATCTAGACCCAAATATGATGGTAATTTAATTTTATGATGAATTATAAATTAAATTATCATTAAATCATTTTTCATTGTCTTACATCTGATTTCATCTTTCTCTTGTATAGAGTGTTTCAGGTCATCCACATAGTCCACATGGCATGAAGAGGTCTCTTGATTATAGAGACAATACATGACCTAGAAACATGATTTTATGGGTTATATTTGTTTATTTCATGGACTATATTTCTGGTTTCTCATGTACTTAGTTGGAATTTATATTTCATGGCTCAAGTACTTAGTTGGACTTTAGTTCATGGGTTGTACTTTGATGGACTTTATTTCATGCACTTAATACATTGGGTTCATGCACTTAATATATTTACATAAATTATAGACTTTATTATTGTTTGAAATTTTAATTTACACATGTACATTTATGCATTTTATGTTCATAGTCAAGACATTAATATAAGACATTAATGTGAAAATTTATATAAATATAAAATTAAAGTTGAAATTAATAGGATATTTTAATATTTATACTTTACAAATTTAGTGATCTCATACATGATATACATGATACGTACATTCAATAATTAGCGATAATTAGTCAATGAACTTATTCAATTCATGTCAATCAATAATTAGTTAATAAATCATAATTTACAAACAAAAGCAATCCGTTTATATACTAGAAAGGATAAAATTTTAAGAAATAAACAATAGCATACAAGATTAGAGAAAAAAAGCATTAATAAATTCTATAAATAATAGCATCCAACACTAATTTATAAGCTGTCAAAACAAATAATGGCATCCAACACTAATTTATATGCTGTCAAAACAAATAATGGCATCCAATACCAATTTATAAGCTGCCAAAACAAATAATGGCACCCAATACTAATTTATAAGCTATCAAAACAAATAATGGCATCCAATACTAATTTATAAGCTGTCAAAACGAATAATGGCATCCAATACTAATTTATAAGCTGTCAAAACAAATAATGGCATCAAATCGTAATTTATAAGTTGTCAACACAAATAATAGCATCCAACACTAATTATAGGTTGTCTTAAGGGGATGTCTTAAGGGGTCCTAATACAATGTCTTAAGGGGATCAAAGAAGAGTATAATTGAGTATAAATATTAAGTGATATTAACAAGTATTATAAGTTTTAGGGTGAGTCATCATAACAAATGATATAATTAAGTATAATATTTAGGATATGTGCTAATATGTCACGTCTTAAGGGGTCACAATACAACGTCTTAAGGGGCCATAATATGACGTCTTAAGGGGATGTCTTAAGGGGTCATAATATGACGTCTTAAGGGGATGTCTTAAGGGGTCATAATACAATGTCTTAAGGTTGTTTAGGTTGAATCTGCATGGACTAAATCCTTTTTCTAATTATGGATTAAGGATCTATAAAAGTACAATTTAAGTCAATTTCAACTAATAACACACTTGACCAATATCGAAACATGTATTTAATCTATTTAAAAGGACAATATAAAACTAAAACTATATTTACCTGTATTTACTTATTCCATTGTACCATTTGCATCCTCTCTTTTTTGCAATGCATCTATGATTGTCTCATGCTCTTCCATAGAAATTATCCATAGCACTTTATTTGCAGGTCTTCCATGATACTGATCTAGTTTTAAATTTGTTGCCACCACCAAATGTGAATAATGTATAATATTTTTATGCATTTCATAATCTTCAAATGCAAGTAGACCATTCTTCCTTGCCAGGTATTTTCGTAGCCAAGTGCCAACAACCACCACTGATCCTATTGGAAAACATGAAAACCATCATCAAATAAGTTCTCAAAATTTTCTTAAGGGGATAAAAGACTTGTTCTAAAAAATTGCTTAAGGGGATCAAAAACTTGTTATCAAAATTTGCTTAAGGGGATGTCTTAAGGGGATCATCGTACCTGTTGGATAATGATAGCCATCATCATCTTCTCAAGGTGCTATTAAATTATATTTAGTCTCCACATAATGAGCCAACCAATATTCTATTTGCTCTTCATTCCCCTTAGGTCTAACAACATAATACACATGTCCTGCAAATAAAAATTGATTTAATTTAACTTGCACACATCCATATAAATAATTTAGTATTGCAAAATAACTTAATAAAGTGAAATAAAATGAAATAAATTGAATTAAATTACCTTCTTGTACAAGGTCTAAAACATGGTCATAGTCTTCAGATGGAAACACTTGATCATTTTCTTCAATAGTTCTTTCATATTCATCATGTGCTTGTGCATGTGTCAATGATCTTTGCTCCCACTGTTCAACCCATTATGTATTTTCACATGCTTCCCAATCTCCTAAGATACAAAATTGGAAAAATTATGCAAGCTCCCTTGTCCATATAGTCCATGTGCTTGTTGTCGAACTCCTAAATGAATGCCATTTAGTAGATCCACTGATTGTCTCATAGTCAACTCTAGGTACAATGTTCTCTTCTTGAACCAACCAAAAGAATCGATGAACTATAGAGTACTCACTCGAACCAAGTGTAGATAGTCTTGTATTACACCAATCCACAATCCCACGTACATCTTTAAATTTTATTGCATCCTCAAATTTTAATTGTTCTCTAGCAAGAATTATTTTGACACATGCACCAGCTCCATCATGTTCTCCTTTACCATGCCCAGCTTAAAAAAAACTCCATATATGCTGGACATTAAGTTCCTTGTGAACCCTACTTAACCAATAGAATAGTTAAGCATTCTTGAACTGCCCCGTACAATTATCTAACCATATGAGGTGTTCTTTCATCTGGATTCCTCTTTCTCTTAAATTTCTATAAACTGTATAGAAACAATATTGAACAAACTCTGATGAGTGTAATCAGTTGTCACTCAAATAAAAATGATACTCCCTCAAAAATTTTCTATCATCCTCAATGCTATCGTCTACATCTCTATAAAAAATATGGACAAACATAGCTACTTGCATTGAATTATAATACTGTGATTGAATTTCCTCTTGCGGAGCTAGAGTATAATTTTTCACAAAATCAACCACTGAAAGTATAGTACCAATTGGAAATGTGTTTCTACATGCACGGAATTGGCCATCAAGCCATCAAGTATTTTGAGAGTGCATGACATATTTTGGTACAATCTTATTCTTAAATTCACTCATGAGTGCATGCACACTAACTTTTCTGTAACTAAATCACAACGCTTTCCTACTTTTCCATCTTTTAATGAATAGTGAACATTCTTAAATCTTTTAACATCTATAGTTAATTGTCCAAAATCGTTATCAATACTTTCATGCATACAAATTATTAAGAATGAAAAATTTTCACAATCAATGCATTGTCTAGAAATACAAGAACTTAAATAAAATAATTTACCATTAGATCTTTCACAAAAAAAACTTGAAATAAACCCCCTTATTGCTTCAGGTGGTATATTAATACCACATTCCTGTATAATCATGTTAGTATGCAAAGTACAACATATATATCGAAAAACATCATAAAAATAATGAAATTGAACATGCATTTTACAACAAAAAGATATTCATTGCTTATTAATTTTTACATACCATGGTTTACATTTTTCAAAAGACCTTTGAATTATTTTAATATTACCAGGTAACACTAAATCACCACAAAATTTTCTATAAAATTCAATTTGTGTTGTATCTAGTAGGTGTTTTGGGTGGGGATCATGAACTTTGGACCCCACCCTTAATTTTAAAACATCTCTAGCATTAGATGAAACCCTAGTATTATCATGCCAATATTTTTTTGATCAAAGATTTAATTTCAACATTCAATTTCATATCAGACCTCGGGAGTTGACCACTAAAACTCCAACACTGGTTGATAGGATCATTTTCTATACTTTCTCTTCTTTTTGCTACTCTTAGCAATGTTCTAGGATGTATTTTTAAAACTTCACTAATATTGCTTACCATTCTTTTATTGAAAGTTGCTTTATTAACTATAACAATTATTATAGCTCTTCTTCTTGCATTTTTATCTTTAGATCGACTATTTTTCCCAATAGATTGAATGGCACTAGCAACAGTAGACATAACATGTTTTAATGATTGATATTTTCTTTTTGGTTTAACAAAAAAGCCTAACCTTTTCATTATTTTCCTCATTTTTTGCATTCTCATCAATTGCATCATTAGTTGACATTGAATTGCAATTTTTTTACGATAAAAGAATTTGTTGTATATTCTATTCACATCTGTTCTTATTTGCCTCCAAGAAATTTGACAAGGAAGATTATCTTAAACACCACTTTCAATTTTAAAAAAGTATTTTCATTAAATTCAACATCACATTCTAGATTTTCATCTTCATCTTCATTTTCATTTTCATTTTCAACTTCAAAATGATTTACATTTTCATCTTCATTTTCATCAACAAAATAGTTTTCATTTTCATTTACATCAACAAAATGATTTTTTTTTTTCATTTTCAACAAAAGGATCATTCTCATTTTCATTTTCAACAAATTCTATAAAAGTTTCATCTCTCTAAATATTATCAATGTCAACATCGTTAAGTCTAGCATCTTGTAAGACTTCTACATACGAATTTACCATTTCACTAACATGTGGATTTGAAGACGTACCTGGATTTGTGCATATTGAAATATTCTCCATAGCATTGAAAGAGGGATTTGAAGACATAGTAGGACTTGCTTGTATAATCAGATTCTTCTCCAAATTGACTTCGTGTAAATTACTTCATCTACAACCATGGTATCCTCAATGTTTTCATCTTCAATGGTTATGGAATTGGATGCTCGGGCCCATCATTCATTGATTTAATTCTCATTCTTCTTTCTCTTTGTCTTTGTCTCTCCTCTTTTTTGATTCAATTTCTTCAGGAGTCAATGTCTTCCTCCTCTTATTACGAGCTTTATCTCCCATGATTATAAAATTGTCAAGCACAAATGAATGTAAATAGTGAAATTCTTCTAAAAATTCAATCCAAATTAGAAGTTTAAGACCTATAAGGACAAAATTCTTCCTCTTGTGTTCCTCAAAACAATTAGAAAACTAGCACAATTCCACTTTAAAAACTATTTTCATCATGCCTCTGAAAAATTCAATCCATATTGCAAGTTGAAGACCCTTTGTTCCTCTAAACAAGTACAAAACTAATACAATTGCACTTCAATAAAAAATGCAAGTTCACCATCTGTAAAGACAATAGTTGTTGAAAAATAGCCCAATTTTACTGCTCTCGGCCGTACATGTGAAGTTACAAACTTCATAGTAAATTTTGACAATAAATTTAAATAAAACAATTAAAAACAAATGGGATCCTGTTTATTAAAAAATGAGATCTCGTTCCCAATATTAAATGTGGGGACCATTGAAAAAGGAACGAGATCTCGTTTATAAAGCGGGATCCCATTTCTCTGTCAACAGTCACAACATTTAAAATTAGGAAACATGATCTTGATTATGAAACGAGATCCCGATTAGTATGAAATGGGATCTTGTTTCAAAAAAATTGAAATTGGATTT
Source organism: Sequoia sempervirens (assembly GCA_007258455.2). Classification (NCBI taxonomy): domain Eukaryota; kingdom Viridiplantae; phylum Streptophyta; class Pinopsida; order Cupressales; family Cupressaceae; genus Sequoia; species Sequoia sempervirens. The sequence goes on from VDFB02275144.1 coordinate 67,056, forward strand.
TCTTTGTGGTTGGGTTTCTTCCTTGTATTTTGGTTTGGGAAAAGCATTGGGAATCCGAACCTAGGCCTTCAACTTGGTTTGACTTGCAAGTTGAAGGTCCTAACAATGTCAGAGAAAAATACTGAGTTTGGACATATGGTTGACGACTTTTTTTGCAAAATTTTTTGACGAAATTAAAACCCATTTTAGATGAGACAATGTAGATTCCAAATATGTAATTTGTTTACAATTGGATTATTTTTTCTATTTTTCAATTAATTTATGATGAAACTAGTCCATAAAATTTAAATATCAGGCTTTTTTACTATTTTAATAACTTTTGATCAACATAACATTTTGACGAATGGATTGCACAAGAACAAACTTCAGACAATTCTTTTCAATTTAAAAAAAATCAAAAAATGATAATTTTAGGTTATCTTATGCGTGTCGTACACGACAAATTTTCAAAACAAGAAATATGCCTAATAAAAATTTAACAAAAAAATATATTCAATAAAAAATTACAAAAAAATATCAAAAAAAATATTTAGTGAGTCACAAATCTTTTCCCAAAAGGATTTAGAAAAATACGAGAAATTTAGGTCAAAATATGGATGTTGTACATGTGCATGGTATGGTTAAAAAAAAGTAACTTTTAAACAGTGGTTTTTAGAAATGCCTATTGAAACTCAATTTGTACAATCTAGGTATTGAAATAAATTACATATTTGGAAACTAGACTTTGAGTACTACATTTTATGATTAGTGACTTTTTTGAAGATTCCATCTCTAAGTGCTTCAAATTTTAAGGTCAAATGTGTCAAATTATGAAAATCAGGGAAAGCACTTCCACTTTTTGGCCAAAAAGTGGACTCAACTTCTTGCCAGCACCCCTTAAAAAACAATGCACACCTAAATACAATTGTTGGGTTTAGTGACAAAAATAATATTCAATTTATCCAAGGAAAATAGTCAATAGGGAAAATAAATCTAGCTTGTAGAAGCTTCTCAATATTAGGCTTAACTAACAATGCCACCTTGGGATTCATTTTTGAACTTTTTTCTTATGGGTTTGGCATCAGAATGCAATATGATATTATGCATCACCAACTTTGGATCAATACTAGGCATATTTGAGTATGACCAAGTGAAGAGATCAACAAATTCATGTAGAATAGAAGAATGTTCATGTTCATTAAAATCTAGGAACTTT